>BSBM01002136.1:600000-828265 GCA_027924585.1 Larix kaempferi | reverse complement strand
TGGAAAAAATAAATCAGCACAAGCTTGGGCCTGGTGGTTATTCCAATTTGGCGGCATGAATTGTAAGTTTCGAAAAACCAATAATGCATACAAATAATAAATTGCAAGTTTTTATCGTTTTATTGCATCGCAAAATGTTAATTAACAATGTTATGCAAATCTGTAAACCAACCAATTCAATGAAGTGGCCACTGAGGAAGACATGAAGCTTGGCTTCCAGCAAGGATTTGGAGCTGTTGTTGAACGCCGAAAAAAATTATCTGGGAAAACACAGTTCTTCTGGGTACCAATCCATTCGGTGCACAGGTAATATAGAATCTATATAGTTTAATGAAGATTTATTGCTTGTGCAATCTATTCGTTATAAATACTTGACATAAAATATTGACTTTGTTTTGGGCAGGAAAGCAATGATCCCCTTAATGTCGAGGAGGGACAACAACAAATCGAAGATCATGCTTTGAATCCTCGGTAATGATTTTTATTCATATGCTACAATTTTATGTATAGCATTGCAAATGTTGAACATTAATTGTAGTTCACCACATTTCAACTGCAAAGCATATAGAGGGTGAAACTGTATAGGTTGAGTTTTGGACAAGAACATGAACAACATGATGTGGCCACACCAGGTTAAAAATAACCTTTTGTAATGTTTTTTTTAAAATGAAATACTTGTCATTACAATAGAATAATACAACGATGTAACATTTTTCACATTGTTGCATCAAATACGAACACCTTGCCGTAAAATCCACGTCCGGATCAACACTCTAGGATGTAGACATCAAGACAAGCGCCTGATGAAGAACCAAGAACTGGAGGAGAAAGTCCAGATCAAGATGGTCTTCTTAGAGATTATGTACAAGTACTGGAAAAGAAAAGAAAAACCAAAAGAAGTGACTGGAAAAACATCGTCCTAATTATTTTTGATAATAATATATTGTCCATGATTTTTGGCCTAATGAATGAATGAATGGCTTAATGAACGGTTTTAATGGTTTAATGATTCAGTGTAGTAAATTGTTAGCTTTATTGAATGTCAGCTTTTATTGAATGAATGTGTTAACTGAATGAATGAATGGTTTATTGAATGTTATCATTTATTGAATGAATGTGTTGACTGAATGAAACAATGGTTTAATGAATGTTAGCCTTTATTGAATGAATGGTAGATGAAAGTTTATGATGAAATATGCATGGATTTGCATGTAATTTTTTTTTTCAAGTACATGCATTGAGTATGGGGAATTGAGAGTGATGTGAGGGGGGGGGGGGGGGGCATAAGAGCTTCCACCTTCACGTGGTTGGCCCTGTTCAGTAGAGAATATTAAATTATTCTTGAAACAGAGAGGAGATCAATGAATGTCTACGATGCTAGCTTTCTACAAACCACTCGTGTGTCATCTAAGTTTTGACAATTTATTGGAACATGTTGTGATGTTTTGGTTGCTCCTCATAACCTATTTCGGGTTTCCACAACTTCAAAGGCTGAGTAAAATGATACACCAGAACCAATATCCTTCACCTTCTCTTTAATTTCCTTGGAATCTCCTTGAGAATATTTGAATGAGATATGTCTCAAATGCTCTAGATCATTTGCATCCTCTCCATTATGTCCAATCTTCCTGGAATAGAGAAGATATCTCGCCTCTTTTTCTGGGGAGAATAATGTGGACAATGAAGATTAAAGAGGATGATAGGTTGTTTGTATCACTAACCCAAGGATAAGAAATTGTCTAGAGAGTTATAAGAAAACTGAAGGTCAACGCTGTCAACGAGGTGGATGTAAGTTGATATTGACATCAAGGGAAACTCCTATTTAATTGTTGTCATTTATCTTCCAAGTGAATATTTCCTTAGTGTATATGTATTAGGGATTGGTAAACAAATGTTAATTATAATGGGGGTTCATTGGAACTCGATAACAGTCGTTGGAGAAAATATATGTTGGATAGTTCATGAAGGTTGTGTTTGCACACATAGTTTACCATTCAAATTGACATTGTTATAGAGATTGAGTGAGATGCAAGCATTGTAGAATCATTTACAGATGTCAACAACCAGTCTCAATTAGGCTATATTGGCATATATTGAAGGCACTTGTCATCTATAAACAACCTCATCAATTCCTCACAGTCTACAGATTTATTCTCAATGAGAAGATAAGCTAACTTGTGAAGAATATCAATGTGTTGTGTGATTATTGTCTTAGCCCTTTCATAGTCCTGCTAACCAAAAATCAAGCGTAAGAACTTAGCTTCTATTGTGTTGGTTTTGTTTTGTTTTACAATGCTTTAACTTTATGAAATCCAAAATATGACATAAACTTTAAATTAACCTGCTTGCCCTAATAAAGGATTTCTACGACCCCCCTCCTAGGGATAGTTGTCCAATAGCAAGTCTTTCAACCATATGCCCGAAAAAATTAAAAACTTGTTGGAAGTATTTTGAAGGGCTCCAAGAACAATTGCCCTTCCAATAAAAATTAAGACCCACCCTTCAAATTTGATTAGAACATAATAGGGTATTTTTTATTTTAAAAATACCATACGGTCGTTGGATATCCGACCCCAACATCTAAGATATCCGACATTCTTGCCATACCACCGACAATAAAGAATGTCGGATATCGGCCATTTTCACATGGAATGGTTGTCAGATATTCGACCCCCATGTCTTAGATATCCGATGTTCTTGCCATACCACCGATGGAAAAGAACGTCAGATATCATCCATTTTCACATTGAATGGTCGGCGGATATCCCACCCCCACATATTAGATATCCGACGTTCTTGCCATACCACCGACGACAAAGAACGTTGGATATCGACCATTTTCACATTGAATGGTTGTCGGATATCCGACCTCCACATCTTAGATATCCGACATTCTTGCCATACCACCGATGACAAAGAACGTCAAATATCGACCATTTTCACATTGAATGGTCGTTGGATATCCGACCTCCTATTAAGTGCTAGGCATCGGATATCCGACCACTATGTCTAGGATATCCGACTTCCTATTAAGTGCTAGTCATCAGATATCTGACTTGATTATGTCGTCGGATATCCGACGGTCATCCTACTGTCATATCTAAACTGACTTTGGACTGACATTAAAAAATACGAAGGTTGTCGGATAGTCGACATCAAGAGGTAGAAAATTTGACGTTTTGGCCATCGTATTTTGGGTCCAAAAAACCTAGTGACATGACTGAAACATAGAATATCACCATATACTCGTTGCTTCTGAAAGAAAAATGACATAATCAACATCAGTTTGGATTTCATGCTTTCATTCATGAAATCCAAAGTTGATCAAAATCAAAATTTCAGTATGATTATTCAACAGATAATGCATGAGTGAAAATACTCATAATGTTCAACCAGTGAGTTGATCATAAAATATCAACATAATTGAATGCTTTTCACTTAGCAGAAAACAAACAAACCAGAAACCAAAACTACAAATGGAAGACTCAACATTTTACCACTTTATCTTAACAATACCCCTACAAGTATAAATATTAAATAATATTATAAAATAAATCTTTGATTGAAAAATTTAATGTATGTGCCCCTTTATTTGCCCATAAATGAAGGGTAGTTGTTGCGAGGAGAAAAAAATGTGACTCGTGAGGAGAAGCAATTACCTTTGCAAAACAAATTAAAATCCATTAATATCATGGAAGAAAGAAAAAAATTCTCTAATAAACGTCCAAAATTAAATAAACTAAAATGCTTGTTCATTGATTATTATAGTATTGATTAGACTTAAGAACTTCGATAGAATATCCAAAACCTTTCCATTGTTTTTCAGAAACTTTATATAAGATCAACTCTTAATCAATAAATTTTATTAGTTTTAAATTCTCATAAGTACATGATCTATAAACTTTACCATGAATTAATCTTGGTAAAGACAAATCAACCAAATAAGTCATAGCGTAAAACTTTGACCCCAATACCACAAGAATGGCCATTGCTGCTAGTAGGAATCCATAGGATCAACAGGGATACCTTTTAACCCAAATTAGCCACTTTTATCCCATCCACTTGATAGATATATATAGCTCATTAAATATTTGAATAAACTTCGCATTTCTAGGGATGGACTGCAAGCCAATATCTTGACTTTGTAAATAGTTATTGATAGCATCATTCACAAATATGTACATGTTGGTCACCCTATATGTCAATTAATTAAAGCTAACATACAAGATGCTCAATATAAATTGTTGAACCCAGGGAGGTCTTTTATTTCAATGGCAATAATCACAATCTATGCATAAACATGTTAAGCAATTGATTAACTAAATAAAGATAATGATCCTACAAGTCTGTCTATCCAAACTCATTCGATAAAGAAAACTAATCTAACTCATACATCTAGGAATTCAATTGCAGCTACCTTCCTATAGAAATCAACCTAGCAGTTATAAAATTAAGGATAGAAATAAACTATATTACTTTTGCAAGAAGTTAAATCCTATAATTCTCAAACTACAATATTCAATCTTTACCAAAATGATCCATCCAATAGCTACTGTTACTCAATCAAAATCTGCCTATTCTAATAAACCAATTGAAGATACAACAACAACCAGAATATAAACATAATCTTGAACTCTAACTGATAATTACTGGGAATCCTAGAAAGCATAAACAACTGAAAGATATTGGGATTGAAATTGACTATTACAGCTGATTCGAACACACATGCATTAAACTGAACTAACCTACACAGTCGATTGTCGCACCACTCTATTACAGCTATTCAAGATGCAATCATGAACTACCAAAAGGAGTGCTAACCTCTATTGTAGCTAACAGTAACATCTGCGATGATTCCACACCACACAACAGAAATAAATCTAGATTAACCTACCTACTTAAGCCGGCTATCTTTGTGAGAAGGCGGGCCCTAGTGTTCTAATAGAGACTCCGAGAATCACAACAAATTAAGACACAGAAATGAAGAACTCTACTCTCATATTAATGATGGAAATTGACAGTCTTAGTGCTCTGTTACAACTTATACAAAATGGTAACTGTCCAACTCTGGGATACAAGAGCCTTCTCGTATTTATACATTGAAAGTACAGATCATGATCCACTTAAATTGTGCAGCAATGAAGACCTTTGATCTTCATGCTACAGAGTTACAGCTAACTGTTACAACCGTATTAAATAAGGATGTTACTCATGAAGGAGCTATTACTCTAGTAATCAATGGATCAACGAATTTGGCAAGCTGGAATGCGACCTGTCTATTGCAGCTGGGTTCTGTTCCAGTGGAGGCCTGTTACAGATTCTCATGGAGGAATGCGCTGTCCCTTGGAGTATGAGGAATTAGGATTTGAAGAGTAACAGCTGGCACCATTGGACTGATAAACTTGCGCTTTAGACCTTGACTAAATAAAATCACACAGATTAGCATAAATCAAGGACTAGGATCCAGAACCTTAACAATCTTAGGCATAAAATAAATAAAGCAATAACAAATAATACCTGTCAATAATATTGGTTGATCTGGAGAAAAGGCATAGGTATGGCTTGTGAAAATAGGATGTAATTAGGGAAAAATGATGTAATAAGGATGGCCAAAAAGGGACATTTCCTGGACCCAACATCTCCCCCCAATTATCCAATTGCATGTCCCCATGCAACAACCCCACTAGTTTGATTGTGAGTCTGAGTTGAACTTGTGAAGATTTGTGAGATTGTAGGCAAATTCTAGTGTTTCCCCTTGAGGCACAAACCCATAACAGGTTGTCCATTTCTCCCAACACAACTTCTCTTCTTCTTCAGTCAAAGCATAGCTGTTTTTGTAAGGACTCACAGGAAGCCATATGAGAGAGAATCTGAATCTTAATCCAATCCACCAAGGTCCACATTTTTCCATGCACTGCACATCTCTAGGAACCCTTGTCAAATCTTGCCTGATTTTCTCAAAGCAGTATGGGTCCCCTTCCTTTATAGATGAGGAAGAATATAGCCATCTGTATTACCTACCTTCCAGAGCACTTTGGTGCATATTAAGAGTCATCGGGACACATGTGGTGAGGATTTTGTCTCGCAAAATTTCATAGTATTGGGCAATTGCAGGAACCCTGAGAGATCCAGCATGATTTGCTATGAGTCCTGTTGGATCCTGAGGTTCACCCCTAATCCAGACAGTAGAATCCTCCTCATTCTTGAGGATGGTTTGGAAAGCATCTTGCCATCTTACATGGTTAATAACAAAAGAGGCAAATTCCCTCAGCTGAACACCCCCCAAACGAGGCAATGGATTGTGTTATCTCTAGGGTTGTTCCTTCTACTTATTTTTAAATCTTGATTATGATTTGTTTTTATTATTTTTAATTTTACTTTGTTTTCATATTTTACATTTGCTTTTTCATTATTAGGGTTCTTGAGTTACCTAAAATCATCAAAGTTTTTATTCATTAATTATGAGCCTATGTATGTGCAAAAAAGTATGTGTTACAGGATGCAATCTTACAAACTGGTGGCATTTTTCCAAACTAGCAGCATATTGAGAGCCTGCAGCATATTGATTTTTTTTTTATAATGTCAAACTGGTCACATGACATTTTATCAAATGGTTTATGATTTATTTCATGGAATATATAATGAAAATAAGCTTTTATCATAGTCATGAATATAAGCTTATATTATAGGTATTCGACATCCTATATGTTTTTACATCCTTGACCATGAAATAATGAGTTATATGGTGGCAATTATGGAAGAATACAGATGTTGTCATTTCAAGATTAAAACCGTTCATATAATGAGTACGTGTGGTCATCATAGCAAGAATAGCCCAATGCACATGTTCCATCAAAATGTTTTTCATTATTTTGCTGAAAAAGGGTATTCGCAGACTGGTTTGGTTCATTGTTTATCTCCATCTGACCACGAGCAGTGTTATGTAAAGGTTCATAAAATTTTGGGTTTATGTCCGAACCCTAGGGCTTGTAAATTTAGAGTTCAAATACATTTGTGCTTCCTTGCATAGCAGAGCACGCAGCTTCAGCATCGCCATTCTTAAAGCACACCGCCGCATGACAAATGCCATGTTCAGAACAATACTGCGTGAAGACTTTGCTGAGTTGAATGTTTAACAGGGTTATGTGCAGCAGAATATAAGTGTTTTTAGCTGAAATATAAAAGCATTATTGGTTCATACAGCCGAGTTGAAGTCAATTTAGGGTTTATAATGTCAAGGGCAACTGAAATTGAAGAGGAGCCAGAGATGGTCGTGAAGAAAAAGCAGGGAGGTTTCAATTGTAGATTAGAACCTAGTAATACAGATTGGATTAAACAGTTTCCAAGGACTGCAAAGTTGATACAGAGGTCGGGATGGTTCAGTTTTTGTGATAAATTGCAGGGATACCATTCACAATTGACAATGGCTTTTATTGAAAATTATAATGATGACAGGGTTCAGTTACAAACCTTAACCGTGAGAGTCAATGAAGATTCTATTGCTGAAGCTATAAATGTTCCTGCAGAAGGTGAAAAGTGTTTTAAACAAAAGGACTTCAAAGAAGATTTCAACGAATTCTTGATCCTGGGAAGTGAAAAGCTCGACTGGAAAAATGGAGTTCATGTTAGCAAAATGAAGCCAGAATGGAGAGTGCCATTGGAGGTAATTCAGAATTATATCACTTGTGATGGAAGGTATGATAGGGTTTTAAAGTGCCATTTGAAACTTCTAATGCATATTCATGGCAGTACACAGTTGAATCTTCCGTTTTACCTGTTTAAGAGCCTCCAAAAAATGATTGCTAAGATTCAAAACCATCCAGCACATACAGCTCGCTCAGTTTATCACCAGGGGCTAATTAAGTTGTTGATTCTAACTCAGCTGCAAAAAGAAGAAAGAACATGGGTTTCTATGCTAATAGAGTTAGGGTTTAGTGATAATCCTAAAGAGAAAGGCAAGAAGATGATTGAGGATGCTAACCAGCAGACAGCAAACCCTACAGAGATAGTTCAAAAGGGTAAAAATAAAGAGAATGATGTTGTACAGAGCAGTTTGAGCCCTGAAACACCCTGCACACAAGAAAATCCAGAAAAACTCAGTGACATGATTAAAAGCATTGCTTCAAAAAAGAAGAGTTGTAAATAGTTATTCAGAGAAAGCAGGCCAAGAACCAGACTCAGTGAGAAAATGCAGATGGAAGAAAGAACAGTTCTGGAAGATGATAAGGAAGTTGTAGTTATTGAAGATGCTGCAAGTGAAGGACCAGTACACATAGCAGAGGACAAATATTATGAGGATATGGAACAATTTATCGACATGCAGGGTGTAGCAGGTTCCACACCAGAAATGTTTTGTACAGACAAACAAAACAATCTTGAAGAAGGCTCAGTATCAAGAAATCTGCCTGAAGAAAGAGGTTGCATAAGAGAGGAAGATTTGGATATTTCCTTAGAACTTGGTCAATGTAAAAGATCTCTTCAAACTTATAAAGAACAAACAATATACCTGCGGGACATTAATGAGAAATTAATGGTGGCAAACAAAAGATTACGAGAAGACATGGAAAATAAGGAAGCAGAGTTCCAAAAATTACTGAAGATTTCTAAGAATATCCTCAAGGAGAAGCGAGACATGCAAAGACAACTGGAGCAACTCAAATCCCAGAACAAGGAAAGTGATAAAGACGTTGAATTGGCGAGGCTTCAAAAGCGCCCACAGGTGCTTAGTGACTTAGCTGCCTTAGCTGAGGCTTCTAGAAGCCTTTAGGTGTTTAAAAGTTATTTGATTTTGAACTCATGTTGTTATATTTGACATCTGTATGACACTTGTAACCTAAAATTTTGTAAGGGATTAACTTCCCACTTTTGAAGGAAGTTCGATCCAGAAATTTAGGATCTATGGTTAATTTTTAGATAGAAGATTTTTGTACAAAAGGGAGTCACGATTAGAGAACTAGAGTTTGGCAGTTTTGGGAGTAATACATGATCAATTGTGAGCACATCTGTGTAACATGAGCATTTTGCAGCTTCAGTAACAGGTTCTATTTTTGAATAAACATGATGATGATTTGCCCTTGTGTTATATGAATTGTCTTTCTGATAACTCTGTTATGTATATGGTCATATATATTCCATTGCAATAATTCTTATCATGAGAAGACAGTTATCTTTTTATTTTTATAAACATTGACAGTTTCACTTCATGATTTAGGATCATAGTACCTATATATTGAACTTTGTGATATACTCCATGTTATGCAGTATTTGTTTGACTTTCCTGTAACTCTGATTTCACACCAGCCTATGATTGCTTGTAAAGATTGTAAATACCCATATAATACAGTATGGATTGTGTGATATGTGCAGAACATATTTGATTTTAGATTAATTGACATTTTCCAGTTTGGTTTCTTGTAAATTGTGTGATGCCTTTACAATTTTTGATTTCATACCAATTGGTGTTTTCAGTGTGATTTCATTTGATTTATACAAAGATTTCCTTAAGCTTGAATCCCGTAGTCTAGGTTCAACTTTAGGGATAATAGATTGGATGGAGAGTCAATATAACAAGCCCTATCATGTAAATACAATTCACATAACAAATGATGATCCTCAAAATCACTTTTCAGAAAGGTTTCTAAAAACTGGGTAGCTGTTGCCAAATCAAATGATCTGCCTTCCTTTAGAGCCCTCAATTGAAATAAAGTTGTCTGCTTGTGGAGAAATACAAGGTAAGAGGGGGATGGAGCCTTGCAACTCAATAATTCTAGGGAAAGAGTATACATTTTGTATTTTTCTTGTTGCAGGGACTTAAGTTTCTTCAATCCTTCCAATTTTTCTTGAAGTTTCTCCCACCGGAGTTTCTGGAAGAATAACTCCTTAGCCCACTTTTCTCTCAACTCCCTAATGACATTTCTATGTTCTTGGATAGAAATCATACCTGTCCTGAACTGATCAATATATTTATGCAATTTATCCAACTCAAGATTTAGCCAGAGAATATTTTTCTCTAGCCATTGAAATCTTCTGTTCTCCCCATCCTTTTCATCATCAGAGTCCAGATAAATGACTTCCTTGTTTTGCTTTGGTAGTGTAACAATTTCATCCTCCATTGGTGTTGCAGTGGTCTGTGCCTGTAATGCAGTCTTAGTAATTGATTTTGTAGAGGTTGGTTCTTGTGTAACAACATCCTTTCTTTCCATTTCAACCTCATCCATCTCAGTTTCTGTTACAGTCTCAACAAATATTCTTAGGACCACTGGTTCTTGTGTGACAACATCCCTTCTTTCTATGTCAATCTCAACCATCTCAGTTTGTGTTGCAGCTTCAACAAATAATTTTGAAAACACTGGTTCTTGTGTAACAGTGTTTTCTTCTTGATCCTTGATGTCAAATATTGTTGTCTGAGTTGCAACCTCACTATATATTTCCAAGGGTGCTAGTTCTTGTGTAACAGCTCCATGTTCTTCAATTTCTTTGAACTGCTGAGATTGTTTATGGGTTATATCAAATCCCTTTGACTGATGAGACTGGTCCTAAAGAATTTCAGTATCCCCTTATGGATGGGATTGCACTGTTTCATCTCCTATATTTGAATAAGGAATCACTTCAATTTTTGGATCATTCTCCCCCATCAATTCTGTTTCTAGCATTTTTTCTTCCTCCTGCTCTATCTGTGCATGCTTTTGTGATACAACTCCCAACACAATAACTCCGTGTCCTGCTGCCAAGAATATGTCTCCACACTTTGGGAAAACCGTCTCTCCTTGCTCCTCATTTTCTAATGCAAGAGTTGAATTTTCTACTAAGTTTGCAGCATCTAACAATGTGTTCAAATTCCTCTCTGCTTGTTTTCCAACTACTCCCTTCCATCTTTCCATCTTATTTTGCAATGTCCGCACCTCCTCCTTTAATAATTCATTTTCATACAGGAGATTTTCGATTTCAGGTTCTTCTATGGAAGGTTCCTGCATAACAGCAGATGACTTGGGGTCCAAAATGGGAATTTCTATATCTACCCCTGTTACAGGTGCTATTTCTACCATAAGTGACTCGATATTTGCTCTGATTGCTCCTGCTATTTCTGCTAAGGGTGCTTCATTATTAACCCCAATTTCATCCACTATCTCTGCTTCTTCTGTTGTCTCTGTTGCCTCTATTTTTGTTATTGCCACAGCTGCTTCTGCTGCTACAGTCGATTGAGTCCTTCTTTTCCTCACCATTCCCACTAGGTGTTCTTCACTGCTTACTGCTACTGATGCTGTGACAGCTCTGGTTTTTATTTTCTTTGCTGTAGTGGATGTCCGAACCTTGTTCCCTGACCTTCCTCTTTGTTTCTTTGACACAGGGGTCTTTTCTTTGGTCTTCTCTTCTTCAATAATGGTCCCTCTTATCTCAAGAGAGGACACAACCTCCAAAATTTCCACAGTCCCTTCTCCTGCTATTCCTGCATGATATCCTTCCTTCTGAATTCTTGCTTCTACAGTTGCAGCTTCTACTATCACAGCTTCAATAGCTACTCCAGTTTCAGCTTCTTCCACCTGAGTATCTGCTTTTGTAGTTACAACTTTTGATGTCACTACCTCTTGCGCCGTGGCTTCCATCACAATTTCCTCAGCAACAGGGTTTTCTACTGGTGTTTCTTCTCACATATTTACCTCCTCTTTATCATTAGTCTGGTTCCCTAATGCTCCAACCTCCCCCCAATTGAATTTGAGGAACGCCGGTCCTCATTATCTTCGCCAACACCCTCCATTTCTAATACAGGCTCTATGATTGGCCCATCTTGAGCAAGAAATTTCTCCCAGGTTAAATTATGATTTGCAATGGCTCTCAACACTAATAATTTAACTAGGCCATGATTAGTAAGGGAGGAAACTGGGTGTTGGGAAGTTTTTGCATATCCAGCCATGGTTTGTAGGGCTTTAAGAAGATAAAATGGCATATTTACCAAATTGCCATGGCGTGAATGAGAGAATAGGGGAAGTTCAGAGAAGGAAACACTTTGGTACCTACCTTCACAAGAGATGTATCTCTTCATGAAGACTGCCACTCGATCCCAGGGTCGTGGTAAAGATGTCAGTGCCAATCCACGACGCTTTGGACTAACATGCTCTTCGACTGCCAAAAATTCTCTCACAGCATTTGCATTATGTGCCTTCAGTCCAAATGACTTCTTCCCAACCTGGGGTAAGCTAGTAACCTCTGCTATGATTTCTTCTATAACATCCACATGCAGTCCCCTGACCTCAGAGTGAGTATCAGTCAGGTTAAGGGCGAATTGTAATGTGGTTTTTGTGTGAAAACCATTCAACCGTTCAAAGTAGTCCATCCAACCTGCTGTTATGAAAATGTTAAGAACTTCTACATTGGTGCGCAAGGCTTCCGTGTTCACGGGTTTATGCCAGACTCGGTTACCCATATCAATCTCCCCTCAAAATTCAGAACGAATACAACAATTACCAATCTAGACGTGGGAGTTGCAGCATACGAACATGCAAGGAATAGTTGGAGTTAGAAAATAGGGTATTTTAGGAAAGTCGGCACAGGTGTGAAGTCCAGGTAAGATGAGACAGTTATGGAAAGTTGGCATAATTGGAGTATTTCGGTGTAACTCAGATAAGGTGCTGGGAAATAAATACAAACGTGATTTTGACATACTCCCTGGTGGTTAAATGGTATGGGTTCTCTAATCGAGGGCTAAGACAGTGCATAATCATTATTACCGTATTTAATTTCTTTCCAAATCATGTAAAAGGTCCGATCCGTACCTTTGCGTTTATGCGTTCAACCGTGAATTAATCATTACAGCCGGCCTTCTTCATCACGAGTATAAATGCGCATGTGCTAAAGTGATGTGGCCACCTCCACCCGAGCTGGCAGACACCCAAGACATCCTAATAGCTTCCTTCGTGGTGAACTATGATTGGATCTTGTAGAGCAGGCAACTAAACTGACGCCCAATTGAGTCATTATTGGCATCATCATTCGAAGAGCAGGAAGACTAGCGGGGTCACCACTATACGGGAAAAGCAAAATGGAAATGAAAATGGTGGAGTTGCAGCTGCTAGATTTAGCGAAATAGGCAAGAATGGTGGAGTCGCAGCTATACGGAAAGAGTGAAATGGAAATGAAAATAGTGGAGTCAAAGCTGCTAGATTTGGCGGAATAGTAAAAAATAGCGGAGTCACAGCTGCTGGATTTGGTGAAATGGTCAAGAATAGCGGAGTCGCAGCTATACGGAAAGAGTGAAATGGAAATGAAAATAGTGAAGTCACAGCTACTAGGTTTGGTGAAATAGTAAAAAATAGCAGAGTCGCAGCTGCTGGATTTGGCGAAATGGTCAAGAATAGTGGAGTCGCAATTGTACGGAAAGAGTGAAATGGAAATGAAAATAGTGGAGTCACAACTGCTAGGTTTGGCGAAATAGTTAAAAATATCGGAGTCGCAGCTGCTGGATTTGGAAAAATGGTCAAGAATAGCGGAGTCGCAGCTGTATGGAAAGAGAGAAATGGAAATGAAAATAGTGGAGTCATAGTTGCTAAGTTTGGAGGAATAGAAAAAAATAGCGGAGTCGCAGCTGCTGGATTTGGAGAAATGGTCAAGAATAGCGGAGTTGCAGCTGCTAACAAAGAGCGAAAATGAAGTGGAAATGGTGGAGTCATAGCTGTTGGACTTGGCGGCATAGTCAAGAATAGCAGAGTCGCATCTGCTGGCAAAGAGCAAAAATGAAGTGGAAATAGCGGAGTCACAACTGCTGGACTGGGCGGAATAGTCAAGAATAGCGGAGTCACAGCTACGGGAAAAGAGTGAAAATTAAGTGGAAATAGTAGATTCGCAGCTGCTGGACTTGGCAGAATAGTCAAGAATAGCGGAGTTGCAGCTTCTGGCAAAGAGTGAAAATGAAGTGGAAATAACGGAGTCGCAGCTGCTGAAATAGGAAGAATGAGCAAGGTAAGGAGTCGCAGCTGTGCAATAATGAAGTAACAGGCAAATTTTCAGCTGGCTGCTAAAAGCTAACAAATCATCCATCTTATTCAAAAGAGCTTTATTAGATCAGGAACAATGCAAGGTGCCTACGATCGTCTGGCCCAGTCATGACCACTGTTCCTCCAATTAATTCCTACACAGAATTCTTCAAAACAAACCTGATCAAATGCAAAATGAAAAATAGATAAAATACAGAATGAAAAAAAAAGAAAATAAATTTTTTATGTACAAATCGTGTGGATATTGCATTTCTTAAAAATTGACAAGTGTTGAGAAAAATTCCTGTCCCAGCGTTAACTGATAATCTGGATCATCTGCAACATGTGAAACGGAAGCTTCCCTTGCGATCGGCTTGTGATACAGTCGCAGCCGATGACCATTTGTGAATAATGGTGTTTTTTTTCCATCAATGGTGATCAACCGAACTGTTCCATTATCAAATACCCGATCTATCTGATAGGGGCCCAACCAATGTGTACACAACTTTCCTTTAAAGTCCCTCTTAAACTGTGAATCATACAACAGATCCCAGTCTCCTTCTTGGAATAATTTCTTCTTATGCATCGATCATGACACTTAGAGCGTTGTTGTTGGATTAAAGCTGTATGATGTACTCAAGCTGTGTGCTTCTCATCCAACTCATTGAGCTGATTCAGTCGGTCCCTCTGTGTCTCTGATAAATCAAGGTTTGCTTTCACAACTGCTTTCAAAGTCTTGATTTCAAATTCAATTGGAAAAACAACATTCTTACTGTACACTAACTCATATGGGAAAAAACCAGTGGTGTTATGCCATGTAGTACGATAGGCCCATAGTGCCTCTGGAAGCCTTTCAGCCCAATCTTTACGATGGCTCTTCACTGTTTTTGTCAAAATATCCTCGATGAACTTGTTTGTACTCTCCACTTTGCCATTGGCCTGTGGATGGTATGGAGAGGTTATTCTGTGCTGAATGTGGAATTTCTGTAACAGTGCTTCTAGCTTGTGAGACACAAACTGTGGTCCACCATCTGTAACGATTTCCTTAGGTACTCTGAACCGAGTAAAAATTTCGTCATATAGGAAATCAATCACAGCATGATCATTGGCATTAAACAAGGCTAAGGCTTCTACCCATTTGGTCATGTAATCTGTGCAAACCAAGATGTGAACTTTCTGTCTTAAGGGAGGGTTGATAGGCCCTACAAAATATAGAGCCCACCTATCAAATGGTTCAACCATAAGCTGTGGCTGCAAAGGCATTTCATCTAATCTGTTGGGTTGGCCCATCCTTTGGCAGCTATCACATGCCTAAAGTACATACTTCTTTGCATCCTTGAACAACGTGGGACAGAAATAGCCCAATCTCAAAACTTTATGACCTATCATTTTGTCAGCAAAATGTCCCCCACAGGGCTCATCATGGCAAGCTTTAAGAATGCTAAAGATCTCATCTTCTCTAACACATATTTTGATCTCTAAATCAAGCACTATGTAGAAAAGATGGCCATCAATCCAGTTGTACCTAGCACTCTGTTGTATGATCTTCTTTTTTTCTCTCTTCGACAGATGTGCTGGGAGCTTACCTGTAGCCAAAAAGTTAGCAATATATGCATACCATGGGGAATGGGCTGATACAGCAAACAAATGTTCATCAAGGAAGGAATCTTCGATTGGTAAATTGTCATCATTGTTAGTAAGTCGAGATAAAAAATCTACAACAACATTTTCCTTCTCTGGTCTATCAATAATTGTGATATCAAATTCCTGTAACAATAACAGCCATATAGTAACTCTAGCATTCGTGATTGATTTATTCATTAAATACTTGATAGAGGAATGATCAGTGTGCACAAAAGTAGAATATCCAGTAATATAATGTCTAAATTTATTGATGGCATAAACAATGGCAAGGAATTCCTTTTCTGTGACAGTATAGTTCAGTTCAGTAGGGGATAAATTCTTACTAATGTAATAAATTGCATAAGGAGCATTACCTTCATGGTGTCCCAAAACTGCTCCAATGGCAGTGTCTGAAGCATCTAAAGAAATATGAAAAGGTAGAGCCTAGTTGGGCCCTCATAAGATAGGTGTTGTAGATAGCCTTTTCTTTAGCTCAACAAACGCTATTTGGCATGCATCATTCCAGACAAACTGTGCATCCTTCATCAACAGAGTGAACAAAGGAGAAGCTAGTTTGGAAAAATTTTCCATGAACCTTCTGTAATAGCCAGCATGCCCCAAGAAGCTACGTACATCCTTTTGTGTCTCAGGAGTTGGTATATTTTCAATTACCTTGATTTTGGATGGATCTACCTGGATACCCTCAGAAGAGATGAAGTTCCCCAGTACTATGTCCTCACTCATCATCATATGGCACTTTTCAGTGCTTAAAGAGAGCTGGCTTTGTTCACAGCGTTTCAAGACCTTTTCTAATTTTTTCAGTGCTTCTTCATAACTATCACCATATGGGGTAAAGTCATCCATAAAAATCTCCATGCAATCATTTACCATTTCCGAAAAGATTCCAATCACTGCTCTCTGAAATGTGACTGGTGCGTTGCACAACCCAAAAGGAAGTACTTAGTATGCAAAAGTTCCCCAGGGACAGGTGAAAGTGGTTTTGTCCTAGTCTTCTGGAGCAATCTGGATTTGGTTGTAGCCGTTAAAGCCATCCAAAAAGGAAAAATACTTTTTCCCAGACAAGGTATCAAGGACCTAATCGATGAAAGGTAAGCGAAAGTGGTCCTTTTGCGTTGCTTTGTTCAATTCTCTATAATCAACGCAGACCCTCCATTTCCCATTCTTCTTTGGCACAATCAAGAGTGGAGAAACCCACTCACTGTTTGAAATCGGGTATATAAATTCTACTTCCAAAAGTTTTTGGATCTCCTCTTTCACTATGTCTCTTAGGTTCGGGTTCATCCTCCATTGTGGTTGACACATAGGCCTGGAGTTGCTCTTGATATAAATGTGATGGGTGCACAGATTGGAAGGAATCCATTTCATGTCTGTGTATTCCCAAGCAATATATCCCCTACGTTGTTTCAGCAGAGTGACTAGCTGTTCCATCTTGCTAGGCGCAAGATTTGGATTGACATTCAATGTTTTACCTGGCCCAATTTCTACTAGAACACTCTTTGAATTTTTAAGTAATGGAATTATACTGGCATTACTGACTAGAGTTTCTTCTGTAAGATTTTCTTGTTTTGTTGCAGCTAAAGTACTGTCCAAGATTTGATAGACATTTTTATTGACTAACGTGGGCTCATTGATGAAACTATTATTGGCATCATCCTCTGTTTCATCTTTAAACATTAAGGCTCTCCCTATTGTTAATAACGGTTGCACACCTTCTTCATCCTCCAAATCTTCCCATAATGGATTTTTAGCTTCTGTGCTTGGTCGAGCTGGAGGGTACAAGGTTAGGCTCTTGATCTCGGTCCCGTTTGAAATGGTCATAGATCCTACCCGACAGCTGATATAGGCATCTGCTGTGTCCAACCATGGTCTTCCTAGGATCAGTGGGTGTCCCCCCAATTGGGATTTCGGCTGTAACACCAAGAAATTCGTAGGGTATTCCCATGAGTCAACTGAGATCATGAGGTCATCTAGGATCCCCTCAGGCTTGATCGTTGATCTATCAGCGAGTTCTAAAACAGTAGGGATCGGCCAAAGGTTAGTGAGTCCCAATTTGTTCACAGTCTCTATGGTCATAACATTAATAGCTGCACCTAAATCTACCAAGACATTGGGGATTTGTGTGTTCCGTATGTGAACTGTAACAGTCGGGTTTCCAGGGTCATCGTATTTTTCTACAGGGGCCTTCCCCATTATTAATTCGGAAATTTTTCCTAATACGTGAACAGTGGGGGGGTCCCTGGGCCTTCTTCCTGGTTTCTTGACACATAAATCTCTAACAGTCTTAGCATAAATGGACACATCATGGAGGGCCTGTAATAACAGAATTTTCACATACAAAATTTTCAATTCTCCTAAGACATCAAATCGAGTTTGTTCCACTATTTTTTGCAGGGCCAAACGTTCAGGGTAGGGCCAAATGTTTAGGGTAAGGTGGTTCTCTCATCAACTGTGTAGGATGTGATACATCGTGTGTTACTCTCTGAGTTTCAGCTACTGTTTCGGTAGGAGTATCAACATCCTCAATGATGGGGCTTGTTGAACTAACCATATTCTCATAGTGTTGATTCACTCCAGTTTCAATCACTGGGGATGAAACATCCTCAGTGATAATAGGTTCCACTGCCCTCCTTGATCGTAATTGTATATCATTGCAGGGAATCCGGGTGATGGAATACACAGGCATGTTGGAAGTCTCAAATTGATGGACCGCTTTATTATTTGGGTTCGGGTTAGGTTGTGCAGGTAGCTGTGGTCGAAGTGGGAGCTGTGGATGCTAATAATGTTGGTGCTGATACTGTTGAGGAGAATACTGTTGATACTGAGTCTAGTGATGGGGAAAGTTATTTCCTTGGTAAGAATTTCTCCAGTTGGAATTCCAAGGGGCTTGATTGTTTGACTGCTGTGACCATGGTGTCCATGAGTTAGGATTTTGCATTGAGTTCTGAGATGGATGCCACTGACTGTTAGAATAATGTGAAGGGAATTGTGTGTTCATATTATGCATATTGTTCATTCCATTCATATTATTCAGAAAAAATGATGGGTCTGGATTCATACCTTGATTGCGAGGCTTCCATGGTTTCTTCTGTGCAACGAAGTAAGCTGGCTCCACATCCGGAATGGATGCCTGCAAGACTGCTTTGACCTTAGGTAATGAAGGGAATTCCTTGGTATCATGCTCCAATTCACATATCCTACATATATCTGCTTTGTCCAGTGGGCATTCTTTCAATGGGTGCTTTTTCCTACATTTAGGACAGAATACACCAAGTGTAAGGTCTTCTACTACTTGCTTCTGCTTTGCTCTCATGAAATCTAAATCTAAGGAAATGGAGCTCATCATGTCTGTTTTAAAATTCTCCAGTAAGTTTCCTATTTATGCTCAAGTGGCCCCTCCACTAGCTGACTTTTGAGTCCTAGTGAAGACATCCTGGTCTTGATCTTTGTCTCGTTTGTTGGTTCTAGAGGATCCCCTTGAGTACCTTCGAATAAATTCAACAATCTTCTCGAAAGGTTCATTCGAGATCTCCCCTTTTCTCAGCAAATTCAACATATCAAGGCAGTCTTCTCTAATTCCTCGTAGTAAAATGATCTTGAGCACATCCTTCCCAATCTCAGCGTGACCAGATCTTTGCAAATTGTACAACAGTCTTTCCAAAAAGTCTTCCAAGGTTTCTTCATCCTTCTGAACCATTTTAAACAAATCCTCCTTTCTATCCCTAGTTCTACAATATTCTTGGTACTTGGAAAGGAAGGTGTTTTTCATTTGGTCCCAAGTAGTAATGGTCTCACGACCCAGACTCATGAACTAGCTCAGAGCATTTCCTTTCAAGGTGGCTGGGAATAGCTTCAGCTTCTGAGCACTAGAGGTATAATCATAACTATGATAGAGGATATCAAACTCAAAAAGAAACTCATCTGGATCCTCAGAAGACTTACCATGAAAATTCGGGAGAACTGATGGTGAGAGATTTTTCATGGGGGCTGCTCCAGGTGTCTGAAGGATAGGGAATTCTAGTGTAGCCACAGTATTACCAGGCTGATTATTTTCCCCTTCTTCTTCCTGGTTCTCCCCATGTTTGTTCTCCCCTTCCTGTTCTCTACCAGCCATGGTTCTAGTCCAAAATTCAATAACTTCCTTTATGCGTTCTTCCTCTGCCTTGGATTCTTCTTCTCTTCTCCTCTCTTCTTCTCACCTCCTCTCTTCCTCTGCTACTCGGTGAGTCTCCAACCACACTTCTATAGTTACTCTGGTTCCATTGATATGATAGATATCCTCTCTATCCGGTGCACCCACAACACTTCCCTTATCTTTAGGAGGTTTATTTTCTGCAACAGGAGTTGAAGGCCCCGTTGTATTCTCCACTATTGATGTTGAATTCTCAAGATTGGGAGGAACAAAATTTTTCCTGCCTGTAGATGTCCGCGGTGGTCTAGTGGAATAATCAACTCTAGCAATTATTTCATCAATGTATGTATGTCTTCCCTGACCTGTATTACGACCTTGACCTCTTCCACCTGCAATGTTAGTATTCAAAGGGGGTTCCCGATTTGTTTTTCTTGTATTCATGCATGTTGTAAATGATTAAACCAAAATGAAATCAAATGAAACAAACTACTAACTCTATCTATCTATTACCATTCCTGGAAACGGTGCCAAAATGTTGGTTACCCTATATGTCAATTAATTAAAGCTAACACACAGGATACTCAATATAAATTGTCAAACCTAGGGAGGTCTTTTATTTCAATGGCAATAAGCACAATCTATGCATAAACATGTTAAGCAGTTGATTAACTAAATAAAGATAATGATCCTACCAGTCTGTCCAACCAAACTCATTCCATAAAGAAAACTAATCTAACTCATACATCTAGGAATTCAATTGCAGCTACCTTCCTACAGAAATCAACCTAGCAGTTATAAAATTAAGGATAGAAATAAACTAGATTACTTTTGCAAGAAGTTAAATCCTATAATTATCAAACTACAATATTCAATCTTTACCAAAATGATCCATCCAGTAGCTACTATTACTCAATCACAATCTGCCTATTCTAATAAACCAATTGAAGATACAACAACAACTAGAATTTAAACATAAGCTTGAACTCTAACTGATAATTACTGGGAATCCTAGAAAGCATAAACAACTGAAAGATATTGGGATTGAACTTGGCCATTACAGCTGATTTGAACACACATACATTAAACTGAACTAACCTACACAGTCGACTGTCACACCACTCTGTTACAGCTATTCAAGATGCAATCATGAACTACCAAAAGGAGTGCTAACCTCTGTTGCAGCTAACAGTAACATCTGCAATGATTCCACACCACACAACATAAAGAAAGATAGATTAACCTACCTACTTAAGCCGATTATCTCTGTGAGAAGGCTAGCCTTGGCCTTCTAACAGAGACATCAAGAATCACAATAAATTAAGACACATAAATGAAGAACTCTGCTCTCATATTAATGATGGAAATTGACAGTCTCAGTGCTCTGTTATAGCTTATACAAAATGGTAATTGTCCAACCCCAGGCTACAAGAGCCTTCTCGTATTTAAACATTGAAAGTAAATCATGCAACAATGAAGACCTCTGATCTTCATGCTACGGAGTTACAGCTAACTGTTACAACTGTATTAAATAAGGATATTACTCATGAAGGAGCTGTTACTCCAGTAATCAATCGATCAATGGATTTGGCAAGCTAGAATGCAACCTGTCTGTTGCAGCTGGGTTCTGTTTTAGTGGAGGCCTGTTATAGATTCTCATGGAGGAATGCGTTGTCCCTTGGAGTATGAGGAATCAAGATTTGAAGAGTAACAACTGGTGCCATTGGACTGATACAACTGCGCTTTAGACCTTGACTAAATAAAATCACACAGATTAGCATAAATCAAGGACTAGGATCCAAAAGCTTGACAATCTTAGGCATAAAATAAATAAAGCAATAATGAATTATACCTGTCAATAATATTGGTTGATGTCGAGAAAAGGCATAGGTATGGCTTGTGAAAATAGGATTTAATTAGGGAAAAATGATGTAATAAGGATGGCCAAAAAGGGACATTTCCTGGACCCAACAGTACAAAAATGAACAAGTCAGCTTGTGATGAGACCTGTTGTCTCCCAACTTTGTAGCTGACACGAGGGGTTACTTAGTGAACTTGTTAAATAACATGATCATTCACAGGATATTAAAGAATATTTTTGGCACAGGATTAGGCCGCATAAAGTGCAGAAGCTGACAGCTGCGAAGAAGGACAATCCGAGAAAGAAAGATCGATTTGTGGAGAACAAGGAGCCGACGAAAGTGCGAAAGTGGTTTAGTTAGTTAGAATAGGTCATGTGGACCATTTTGTAACCAATTATTTTGATATAAATAGGAGTATGATTGTAACTAGCCTAAGGGCATCATAGTTGAGTTGGAGAATGAGATGTTTTGAACTGTGTTGTGTCCGCGATAAGATTTTTTGACTATTTATGGGAAGGTTATACCGCAGGTTTTGATGAATGCATGAAGATGTTTGATTATGGTTATATATTTTGTCTTTGTTTCTATTAAATGATGAGTGAAAGTGTTTGCGAAATGTTTAAGAATTTGTTGTTTGGTAACTATTGGTAATGTGAATGATTGGTTTAACTATGTTGATGCGAATGATGTTTATACACTGAATATGCGAAGGGAATGAATGAATGTATGAATTGTTAGCATTATGTGAAGACATAATCTTTGGTTTCTGTAGTCATAAAGTGTGTTTTGATGCATGTCCTCTCCCCACCGTGGAAACTTGGTTCCTGCATCCCCCTTATTCATCTCGAGTGAGACTTCACTCGCTCTGCGAGTGTTGCTGGAAAGGGTTAAACCTTTATGGGTCGGTGTTTAAGGGAGTTCCGTTGATAGTTGTTGACAATAGTGCGAAGTGAACCCCTGTCGACAGTCATTGTGTCAAAAAATATCTCTAATTTCACTAAATATTGGAAAATGCCTCCTTAAATTGTATTGTTGGACCCCCCTCCCAATATATCTTTCCAATTAAGAAAACCCCAAGTTTCATAAGATATTGTAGGTATCCATTTTTATCAACCCATTTTTAATACCCCCTTTATATCATATTATCAAGTTGTAACAAACAGGAGCCCTAACGCATCCTAGTATAAGCAAGCATGATGCTAAATAAAATAATAGTATAATGCTAATAATGATCCCACCAGGATTGCAGGGACAATTGATCAATTTGTAGTGTTGGATAGTGGAAGACCCAACGAAATACTAATGTGGAAGGAAAAATGTGTAAAAGGAAACCTAATCAAGAGATCAATATAACAAAGAATGTAAAATACTGATAGTCCAATAGTCAGTGAAATGCTTATAAAATATTAGAATTGTAGATGTTTCACACCATAGCCTGCCAATCTACCATTTTTATATCATGTAAATACAAGTATAGCCACAGAGAGCTCATGTTTCCTATAAGCTTAATAAATTACACTCCATAAAAATGAAAAATTGAAACCCTTTCATGGATGGACTTCCCTACCTTCCTATCAAAACAAACATCATTGTTGTTTGAACCTAAATGAACATATAAAAATTCCTCTTACTTTCCAATAACACCATATGATCATATGTATAGCTTGCATTTGGGTCATTCACAAGATGCAATGAATTGCCTCCACTTACTATACATTTATTCTTGCAAGCAAGGGAATTAAAAACATTTATTTACCTTTTCTTGGGTTATATCTAGTTTTTTTATCTTTACAAGAGAGGGAAAAATGTCCATTGTTAAGTTTCAAACATGCAATAGTTATAAATATATAGAGATCATGAAACTTATATGATACTATTTCATGGCAATGATGACACATAGGGTATGTAAATAAGGATTTATATTTTCACCTATGTTCATATCAGTTCCAATACAATATTAAGACGGATGCCTTGCATATGAGAATTAAAATTACAATTATGAATGTGCCAAATATAACTCAATGTAACAACTATTCCTATCTGGAAATGTGAAAATGTTAAAAAAGAATACAAAACGTTCAAAAAAATAATTAGTCAAAAATGATTGATCTAAAGAAGACGGATAAATACCAGGAAAGAGCAATGAGCAACGAAGAAGATGGATAAAGACCATGAAAGAGCAGCTATAGAGAAGATGGATAAATACCAGGAAAGAGCAACGGGAAGCGAAGAAGATGGATAAAGACTAGGAAAGAGCAGCGATAGAGAAGATGGATAAATACCAGGAAAGAGCAGGGGATTCTAGATGACATGGTTGTTGTGAGTCTTTTGTCCTATCCTTTGTGGAATTAATAAAGGTGGAGTTTGAAAAATAGGTAATTTGTTGGTGGCTGTTTTGTCCTTTTCTTTGTTGAACTAATAAAAACCATCGAGGCGAAGTTGCGCAGAGGCTGTAGCTGAAAGGGCATTGGTGGATACGTTGTGCATGGATTTGGAGATAGGAAATCCCTAATGTATTTCTTCTTAAATAAACGAGTCTTTGCATGAATCTGATCCTGAGTTGTGAATTGTAACTGGAAGACCGAAGATGGATTCAATTGGGAAAGAGCAGCAAGCAGCGAAGAAGATGGATAAATGTCAGGAAAGAGCAGGCAATAGAGAAGTTGGGTGCAATCGAGAAAGAGCAGAGAGCAATGAAGAAGATGGATAAATGCCAGGAAAGAGCAGCGAGCAATGAAGAAGATGGATGAATGCCAGGAAAGAGCAGCCAATAGAGAAGATGGATGCAATTAGGAGAGGATGAATACCAAGAAATAGCAGAGAATATAGAAGACGGATGCAATTGCGAAATAGCAGCCAACAACGAAGATAAATAAATGCCAAGAGAGAGTAGTGATTATAAAAGGTGGATGCACTTGGGAGACGATAAATACCAGGATCTGCCCAGCTGCAAAGCGTTGGGAAGATGAGCAGAATCGGGGCATAGATTAAATGGCATTCTCGGTGTAATTGGAGAAATCAGTGGCTGCGGATTACAATTGGAGAAATAAAGCGCTGGCTTTGATTTTGGTGGATACGCTATGCATGGATTTGGAGGCAGGAAATCCCTGCAGTATTTCTTCTTAAATCAACGAGTTTCTGCATGAGTCTGACCCTGAGTTGTGAATTGTAATTGAAAGACCGAAGATGGAAGCAACAATTATTAGCACGCTTGTAGAAAATTTGGCTCCTATGCTAGCTGATAAACTATTCCAAGAGGTATCGCTCATTATTGACTTCAAAGATGATTTTGAATTCATTTGTGAGGAGGTTAATTCCATTAAATCCCTCTTGAACGACGCTAGAGGAAAGGCTGCTTCCAATTCAATTGAGAACTGGGTGGACAAAGTTCAGGGTTTTCTCTATGACGCTGTATACTTAGTAGAAGAATGCGAGGATTGTAAGTTCCATTTTCGCAATGTTATCTTCCGGTATCAGATGCGCGGTAGGATTAGGGTGTTAAAGAAAAGGGACGCATATGCACAATAGTGCTAAATATCTCAAATATGTGACGTCCGTCCTTGATGCAGATTTTTGTCTGCATTCCTTCAATGCATATGATTTAGAAGGAAAAGACAACAGGAGAAAACCTAGTGTTATCCTTAACCAGTGTCAATCTTACGCTGGAGGCAGGGATGATGAGATTGATAAGATCACTAATTGGATATTGAAAGACGGAAATGGGGTCTTTGCGGTTTTGGGTATGGGAGGGCTGGGAAAAAGTTATATGGTCCAATATGTGTTCACCAACCCAATGGTCCGAGAAGGTTTTGACCATCTAGTTTGGCTAACAGTTTCGCCTAAATTCTTGGTTAAAGAGCTGCTTTTGGTAACAGGAAGGTAGTACCTGAAACTTAGGGAGGAAGACGATGAAGTTCATAAGATGTCAAAACTAATCGATGAGGAGCTTGCCGAAATAATTAATAAGAATTTAGAAGGAAAACATTGTTTATTTGTTCTTGGTGACGTTTGGGATAAAGAATCTTGGGAAAAGATTGGCTTGCAGTTGCCATCTGATAGCAAGAATAATAAGATTGTGGTGACCACTCGGGACAGAAATGTTGCAGAGAATATAGGGCATCGTTCGATGGGGGCTCGTCACACGTTGGATCGTGAGATTCACGATATGAAGTGTTTGAACTTTGATGACAGCTAGAAATTATTCTGTGCTCATGCAAATTTTCCCAGTATTCGGCCCCAAGAGTCTGACCAGCTGACCCGCATCGCAAAACGTATTATACACAAATGTTTTGGACTACCATTGGACGTGAAAAAAATAGTAGCGTCTATGACAAGTTTAAGAAGGGTTCCAAATGAATGGGAATCCACTTTGGATCATCTTAATGCCTTGGATTGTCCAAATGGAAGAGAAGGAGACGTGACCCATGTTATGCACTCTCTCCGGTTAAGTTACCAAGATTTTCCAGCTCGCCTCAAGCTTTGTTTCCTTTATTGTTCTTCCTTTCCTCCACAATCTCAAATAAAAGCAGAATACTTAGTGCATGTATGGATTGTTGAAGGATTTCTTTCTACTTCTACTCGAGATGCATGAGATGCAATACAGGTAGGACGCTCTTATCTAGAAAAACTTATTGATTTATGCATGATCGAAATTTCAAGGGTTGTTTGGGATGGGCGAGTAAAATATTGTCGACTGCATGAGTTTTTACATAATTTATCTCTTCTTGAATCTAGCAAGGAATCTAAATGTTTGTTAGAGCCTGGAAACGAATTGAAAGAAGTACCCATGGATAAGTGCAAGGGCGTACGAAAAATTTCTTTGATTAAAAATGAAATATCAGCAATCAGCGAGGCTATCCCAGGTCCAGGGCTCTGCACTCTATTGCTATGGAACAACACCAAGCTCAACTCCATTCCTGAGAGCTATTTTGATAACTTGACATTTATGGTTGTGCTAGATTTAAGTCAGACTTGCATTGAGTCATTGCCCGAATCCATTAGAAAAGCAAAGCATTTGAAGTTTCTAAATCTATCGGAAACAAAAATATACGAGTTGTCAGAGTCCTTGAGTGGTCTAAGGCACCTCCAGTTTTTCGATGTTAGTTGGTGTGAAAATATGAAGAGCCTACATTCTAGGATAGGTGGGCACAAATATATGCTACATTTGAATCTGAAGGGCTGCAAAAACCTTGCGAAGTTTCCTGCCGGAATACGCACGTTGAAAGGCGCTCTAGTATTCAAAAGGGATCAATTAAGAGCAGCCAATGCGCCTTTGTAATGGATGGATCTCAGAGGACTAGCTCATCTGCAAAGCCTATCAATCGCAATAGACGCTTAGTCATCATAATTGTCAGGCCTTCTTGATCTCGAGGGGACTTTTGGGTGTTGGAAATATCATAATTAATGAGCTGATAACGTATCTGATATGCACCGTCTCTATCAAAGAAAAAGATAAGATAAGAGAGAAAAAGATAAGAGATGTGTGAAGAGAAGAAGTGAAGATCCGTGAAATGTTTCAAGATCCCAAGTTTTGTGTAAGAAGTGAAAGTTTGAAGTAAATCTCATCTCTCTATAAGTGCAACAAAGTTACTCTGTTTTACAGTGGTAATATATAAATCTATAGTTTTATGAATTCATTCTCAAGAATGTTGGTTTATGCATGCCGCGCATCTATTTCATATTGACCTGTGTAAATGTTGTTTACATTTACGTATGTAAATCAAATCAAGATTTCTAAGTATTTCACTGTGGTGAAATTTCTATTTTAACAAAGAGTAACTGCCCAGTAAGTTTCACTTAGATGTTTCGATTCTCATATTTTAAGAAGAAATGTTTTAAGATAAATTTTATTTAAGTTTGAGTTATGCGAAGTTAACCACGCAGTTAATCTTGTAAAGTTAAAAGAGTGTGCAAAAGTAAATATTGTGTGAAGTGCGAAGTTCATACAAAGTCAAGTTCCGTGAAACTAATGAACTATGCATTTATGCTAAGTTCAACTGCGCAGTAGAAAGTGGAATCGCACAGTTAATCTCTGCGCAGTAAATAGGTGAACTATGCAGTTAATTTATGAAGTGAAGTGTTCGACAATATTTAGGGAAGAAAAATTAAAGCAAAGTATTTGCTAGGACCTACACAGTTCTAAAGTAAAGAACAAGAAAATATTCATCTACTGCGCAGTGTGTTTTTCCCTTGATCTGGTATCAGAGCCTGGTTTATGGAAAGTAAAAATTGTATTTACAAAAAGGGAAAAGTGATTAAGAATGGATTCCACTTCAGGTAATTTGAAAACTCCAATATTTTCTGGTAAAAATTATGAATATTGGTCTCACTATGAAATCTTTGTTTAGAGGTCAAGATGAATGGGAAATAGTCTAGAATGGTTATGTAGAACCAACAAATCTAACAGCATACAAAAATCTCACACAAGCTGAGAAGGATGTCTTGAGAAAATAGAGGAAGACAGATGGAAAGGCGTTGTTCCACATACATCAAGCAAAACATGAATCCATACTCCCAAGAGTAGCAACAACGCAGTCAGCTAAGGAAGTGTGGGACACACTAGAAACTTCCTATCAAGGTTTGAACAAGGTAAAGACTGCCAAAATTCAAATTCTTAGAAGAGATTTTGAATCTCTGTCAATGAAAGATATAGAGTCAGTAGAATCATTCTATACTCGTGTTATTGGTCTGGTTAATCAAATAAAGTCTCATGGATAAAATCTAGGTGACCAAAGAGTTGTTGAAAAAGTTCTTAGAATTCTTCCAAAGAAATTTGAATCTTTAGTTGTGACCCTGGAGGAAAACAAAGAGCTGTCCACATTTACTATTGATGAGTTGCAAGCCTCATTACTCAATCATGAACATAGAATCAGTGGTTTAGAAACATCACTGGAAGGTGCATTCGCAACACAGTCATCCATAATTCATGGAAGAGGCAGAGGAAGATCAAACTCTAGAGGTAGAGAACGAAGTTATTTCAGAGGAGGTCATAGCAGTAGCCCTACACATGTTGCTGGTAGAGGCCAGAATCAGACCCCCAATCATCCAAGTGGGAAAAGGTATGATAAATAAAAAATTCAATGTCATTACTGTAAGAAGTATGGACACTTCGCATATGAATGCAGGAAGAAGCATTATGACCAAGGAAAGCAAGGTGAAGCTCAGTCAAGCAACAACAACACTTCAAATAGCTCACTATTCTTAGCATGCGCATCTTCACTTGAATGCAATGCTATTCAAGAAAGTCTAAATGACATATGGTATTTAGACTTAGGCTGTAGCAATCACATGACTTGTAATTTAAATTTATTTTCTAGTCTAGATAAATCAGTTCAAACTGATGTCACACTTGGAAACAATATCCAAGTCACTGTTTTGGGTAAGGGTACTGTTGATATTCTAACAAAACAGGGGGAGCATAAATGTATTCCTGATGTTTATTATGTTCAAGGTTTGAAGCATAAGTTAATGAGCATAGGAGAACTGATGGAAAAAGGTTATAGAGTTCATATGGTAGGAAAGCATTGTGTGATCAAAGACATATATCCAAGCAATCAGTTAATGACCGAAGTGCAGATGACAAGAAATCACTTGTTTCCTTTGAGGATAAGACCCATCATAAAAGGAAAAACAACTCAAGTTGTTTATGAAAGACAAAATGAAAATTTTGGATCCGCGTTCAAAGCAGAACGTAAAGAAGTAGACATTCACTGCAACAAGGAAGAAAAAGACAGCGAAATGCAAGGTGCATGTCAAACAGAAATTCGGGATGAATCCTGGTTATGGAATTTCATATTTAGACATCTGAATTTTGGTGGAATGAAGCTACTGCACATAAAGGACATGGTGAAAGGATTTCCATTGATTGAAAAGCCAGAAAGAATTTGTGAAGGATGTATTTTTGGAAAACAACACAGAGAGACTTTTCCAGTTGGAAAGTCATATAGAGCTCACACACCACTTGAAATTGCACACTCTGATATTTGTGGACCGATGCAAACACCATCCATGTGAGGATGCACTTATCTTCTCACATTTATTGATGATTTCACAAGAAAAACTTGGTTTTATTTTCTAAAACTGTTGGCAGACGGTTTGGACAAGTCAACATCGCGGATGCTGCGTAAGGTCGAAGATACCGCAAAAGGCGGAAAGTTGAGTGCAAGTGTTAATATTTTATGTAATTGTGGGTCATTTGGACGATAATAGATAGATTTTGGGTCATTTTCTTTGAAGTGTCGGTTAGGAAGTAGTTAGTAAGTGGACAAACAATGTAAGGCGCAAGTCTATAAATAGACGTAGGCTTGTAAGTGTTGAGATATCTTTGGATATATTTTTGGAGAGCATGATTGTCATTTGAGAGATCTTGATCCGAAGCTGAGACTGAGTATTTTGCTGTAACTGGGTTTTTGTGAAGTTAATATGATGTGCCAACAGAGATTTTGAGCAGAATCCTTGTGTCTTTCTTGTTTATCTGTGGTAATGCATTTTGCAATGTGAATATATGAATGATGTGATGTTTCCTTGCTGTGATTAATGCATTACTGTTATATCTATTGCAATTGTGATTTGTTCCTGTTGAATGATGTCGCAATCATGGTTAAATGCCTCAGTTGAATGCTTAGATCTACTTCTAAAATGTTGCAATAAGTTAGTAATTGATCCACAACATCCTCCTTCATTCGGAGGAAACATGGTTCCGTCAACTCTCCCTTGAACATCTCGGATGAGACCTCATCTGCTCTACAGGTTTTGCTGGACAGGGTGAAACTTGTCAGGGCCGGTGCTTAGGGAGATTGCGGTGGTTTGGGTGTCGACAGTGTTGGGAACCCCTGTCAACTGGGTTTGTGTCAACAAATGGTTCCATTGCCGAGACCGTAGCGCGAAGGGAAAGAGGATATGTTGTGGCATCCGACGAAACCAGAAATACAAGCCTGGTTTGATCAAAAGTTGCCAGAATTTGTTGAAAAGGAAAACCAAAACCCTCGGCTGACTGTAGATCAGTGGGTGGAAAAGTACATTCACGTCGGTCCGCACGAATATTTTTTCTGCAAATTCCCAGTCATCTTGTTTGAGTGGCTGGAAAAGTTGACCTTTTAGAAGAGGAACTTCCAAGGTGGTGAACCGACGACCTGGACCCCATAATTGATCCGGGAGCTACAGGAAGTCAACAAGAAAGTGTTGTGGGCCGTCGAATCTTGGATGGATAGCATACTGGAAGGCTATATCATTGAATTTGCGGTTGATATGAACAAGTCATATAGCGAAGTTGAAAGATATTTCTTCCACGGACCACGAGGGAGGTTTTTGTTGTCACTATAGCTGTCCATTAAGATGCTTGCGAAAAGGGAATATTGAATATGCATCTTGATCAGTAAAAACCATGGTGGGTAGAGGCCGTGGGTACCACGACGGCGGGGGGGTAGTGCATGGAATAATAAGTTGTAGATGGGTGCAGGTCATGACAAGACTGTGAGGGAAGCTGAGGAAGATAGTGGTATTACAAGGGGAGGAGCAAGGTTTCGATAGGAAAAGAGGCAAAGGACAGGAGAAGGTCCTGCTGCGATTGAAACACAAGATCACGAAGGAAGACCACACGGGATGAAGCAACCTCATAGTGCCGACAAGGACAACCAGGCTACGCCCAAGATAGAGCCAGGACTGAACCCCAACACCAACACAGCTACGCCTTAACTCACTATCGCTCAACAAGTAAGAAATACCGCTTCGACACCACCGTGTTCATCGTGTCAACAACATTTACTTATTAGCGGGTCAGGGAAAGTAGGAAGGAAGCCCAAGATTGCGTTCAAAGATGCAAAGATGCCACTATTCCAGGGAAGTGGAACAGACAACCCAGAGCAGTACTGGTTTTTATGTGAAGGAATATGGACCGTTAAGTAGATTATTGATGATAATGCTAAGAAAGGACAATTGGCGACAACTCTTCAAGGTCGGGCATTGGACTGGTTTATGAAGTTTGTTCAAGTTCCCATTGGCTCTCCAGAAAAGACGCTGGATGAAATTAGAAAAGGATTGATTGCAGAGTTCAGGAAGCCCAAGTCGGAAGCATAGTATATTACAAAACTGAAAGAAATTAAGCAGTATCCCAATGAAACTGTGTGGGATTTTGACCAATGATTCAAAACATTGATGGCAAGGGTCAGTTTTTACATGAGCGAGGTCCAACACAAAGAATGGTTCATCGCAGCATTGCTACCTCACATTTGGCTACCACTAATGCAACAGAACATTACCACACCGAGTGAGGCTCTGGAAATTGAAATGTGATTAGAAGCCTCGCCAATTGGCGAGAACGCGGTGGGTATGTCATAGATTCAGACACAGCTAGCTAACTTGACAATACAATTGCAAGATCTTAAGAAGGGCAAGGAACAACGAGAAGAAGTATGGTGTATGTAATGTCGCGAAGAGGGGCATACTAAGGATAGTTTCCTAGATTTTCACAATTATCTGGTATTCGTGGAACTGAAACCCTTGAGTGGCACGGGCATGTCGTGGTGTCACGTCTTCCAGGTATATGGGCACTGCCACAAGGAGTGTCCATACATGCAGAAGATGGTTACAAAGCCAATGAATTTATATTGCATGTTCTGCAAGTCTGTGGGACATGACGATAAGGACTGTCGTGCATATGGCTTACTTCATGAAAGAATGTACGATGCCTACTATGTGAAGGAGGATCAGCATGTAGTACCACAACCGTAGCAACAGGTGGTCCAGCTGCCACCACAACCACAGATGCAGTTCGCACCACAGCCGTAGCAATAGTACGTTCAATTGCCACAATACGTTCAACAACCGTAGTATGTCCAGCATCCCCAGTATGGTCAACAGTCGTAGTATGCTCAGACAGGGCAGTTGCAACCAAATCCCATGCAGCAGTAGTATCCGTAGCAAGGGGGATTCCACGGTGGATTTCTGGTCGGACGTGGTGGAGGTTTTGGAGGTTATGGAGGTCACAGAGGAGGATGAGACTGCGGACCAGTCCAATGTTATAATTGCGGAGTGCTAGGGCACTACCAACGAGATTACCCACAATTGCAGACACAGTGTATGTTTTGTTTTGTTCATGATCACAATATAGAAAACTATCCGTAGTTGATTGCGCGATGGCAAGCAGGGAATGTTCCGCAATTTCAAAACCAAAATCAAATGTAGCAACCAATGCAGAATCAAGTGCAGCAACAAACGCAAAACCAGAACCACCACCCAAATCAGAACCATAATGTAAATCAACCTGGGAATCCACCATTGAATCAGAATCAGGGTGCAACTATTGCGACCCTTTCCGCGGAGCCAGGGGCACAAGATGTTGTTGTTGTTGTTATCACTCAAGGAGGTGCGATGACATGCGCAGATGGTTCACATCCTCTGATCTAGCCGGCTAAGATGAGGAAAGCGTAGTTTGGTATTGGTACTGAGAGTGATGCATTTTTTGAAGCACGTAACGCGATGGAAAAAGAACGCGGTAAGGCCATTATTTGTGACATACCTCCTATTTTTTATGCTACTTCAGAGACAGGTCCATCGCGACAGTCTGGGACCTTGCAAATTTTTGTTTTAGAGTTGTTTAGCACTGGCAAAGGATCCTGATGCCCTTTCCAAAATTGAGGGACTGTTGCAGCGATCATCTAGAGGACAGAAAGAGTCCGCGGTGAACTCCTTACAGACATGGAAGACTGGTAAGGATATTTGCATGAACATTCAAATCAAAGACTATGAATTTGATTTAGTTATTCTGGATCTTGGTTCAGATGTTAGCATCTTAACCAAGCAGGCCTAGCAAAAAATGGGGAGTCCCTCGTTGAGTTGGTCTCCCGTACAGCTTCGTCTGGCTAATCAGGCCAAGGTGACACCGAATGGGAGAGTTCCCCACTTGGTATTTGTGAGTATTTTGATCACAGTAAGATCTAGGAGCTATGGATAACCTCACAAAATCGAATTATTTTCAAAACTAGTGAAAAAGCTTGAAAAAGGAGACAATTTTACACACAATGTGAACTTAATATTTGCATTATCTGACTGTCTAACATGTGAAAATGTTAAGAATAAGTTTTTATTACATCCATGAGAAATTCAAGAGCATTATATAGCTCAAGATGAGTGTACAAGTCAAAATTGCCAAATTGGCCTCAATCCCCCCTAGGTAGGTCCAACTCAGTCCTAATCATCCCAAAAAGTCACGAATTCAGGTGTGAAGGTGGATGAAGCATGCTAGGTCATAAATGAGGCCAAGGCAGGTGTGGGTGAGAAAATAGAGGATTTTGGGAGGACCAAGGGAGCAATAAATGCTCCAAATCTAGCCAAAATTGGGCAAAATCCACCCTAGCGCTCCTAGTAAACAATAATTCCCCAAATCAAGGAGAGAGAGTGCTCCAGCATTTAATGAGGGTGCACTTGTGGAAAAAATAAAAGGTTGGGTGAACTGGTTTGCTTGGAAGTGGGTGTGAACACTCTCAAATGTGGGTATTTGACCAACTAAAGTCACCTAGTCCAAACTATGGTGTGATGAAGCACATGAGCAATAAAATTTGACTATGGTTACGGACTATGGTACTAAGTATGGATTATTGTTCTAACACCCCCCCTTAACCAAAGTACAACTCATGAAAATAAGTGGGAGGCCTTAGCAACAAAGGCTCAAGTCACCTCATTACAAACAAAATTTTTATTTGTCCATATAAATTGAGGTCAAGAAGTAAAACCACATGGGATAAAAACTTCCCTCTAAAATGGACATGGGGCTGAACCTGCAATAAAATTGCAGCAATCACCATCAATCACTCACCCCAAGCAAAGCTCTCAAGTGAGTGAAGGTATTCTCAGTAAAACACTTGGTGAAAATATCTGCAGTTTGCTTGGTGGATGGGCAATACTGCAAGGAAATCACCCTGTCATGCACCAAGCCCCGAATGTAGTGCACATGGATTTCAATGTGATTTGTTCTTTGCCTCTATATTGGATCATTAGATATATTCATGGAACTTTGATTATCCACCCAAATGTTGGTTGGAGAATCAATAGCAACACCAAACTCCCGAAGAATGCCTTGCAACCAAACACACTGTGTGGCTGCGTTCACTGCTGCCCTGTACTCGGCCTCTGCTGATGAAAGTGAAATAGTATGCTGTTTCTTACTTGACCAGCAAATGGGACCTTCAGCAAACATGAAAACAAAACCTGAAGTGGACTTTCTATCAATGGGATCTCCATCCCAATCAGAATCAGAAAATCCAACTAGTTGTAGTGAAGAACCAGCTGCATAGTGTACCCCAAAGCTCTTTGTTCCTTGGACATATTGAAGGATCCTTTTGGCTGCCTTCCAATGGATCTCATGTGGCTGTTGCATATATCTTGCTACAACACTTATATCATAAGACAAATCAGGTCTTGTATGTGTAAGGTACAACAAGCTTCCAACTAGCTGCCTGTAGAGTGTGCAATCCACCAATGGAGAGTCTTCAAATTCACCTAGTTTTACGCCTGAAAGGAATGGGCACTTGGATACCTTACATTCATCCATTTTAAACTTCAATAATAGGTCTTAAGCATACTTAGGTTGACTCAGCAATATACCTCTCTCATATTGCTCAACTTCCAAACCCAAAAATTGCCTTAGCAATCCTAGGTCTCTCATGGCAAAGTCACTGTGCAAAGAAGCTTTGATTGAGCCAATTTGTTTGTTGCAGCTCCCTGTAATTAAAATATCATCAACATACAGTACAATGACCTGCAAATTATCATCACATTGCTGCAAATAAACATTTGGATCAGACTTGCATCGACAGAAACCAATTGAGAGCAAAAAAACATCCATTTTGGCATACCAAGCCCTGGGGGCTTGCTTGAGTCCATAGAGTGACTTCTTCAACCTGCAAACAAGTGTGGGATCCTCTTGGAATCCTTCAGGTTTCTTCATATAGATCTCTTCCTGTAGCTCACCATGTAAGAATGCACTTTTAACATCTATATGGTGAACTTCCCAACCCTTACTAGCTACCATGGCTAGAGCTAGTCTAATTGAGTCCATCTTTGCAACCGATGCAAAGGTCTCTGTATAATCCACACCATGGATTTGTGAGTATCCCTTAGCCACTAACCTATCCTTATACTTCATATCAGAACCATCAGCAACAGGTTTGGTTCGAAAAATCCACTTACATTGCACAAGTTTCCTCTTGGGAGGAAGAGGCACCAAATCCCATGTTTTGTTCTCTTGGAGAGATTGGAATTCTTCTTGCATTGTGATGAGCTTCCTAATATGATGTTGTATCAGATCCAATCATAATATAATAGTGATCAGCAATTTCACTTTCATTTGCAAAGGAAGCATTGATTGTTTGAGATCTAGTCTTCCTAGGCTCTTGGGGATTGCCTGCTAATTCACCTGCAGCTTGTATGATTTTTTCAGCCCACTTGGGCCTTGATGGTGAATAATGTACAACAATGTCATATTCATCCATGTCATCTTCATAAATATCAAAAAAATCAGAACTGGAATCATCACTAATTTCATTCAGGTGTGGAGGAGAAGAGCTTTCCCCCGGTGCAAGCTCAAAATTAGGAATTGGTTCTTCTTCGAATTGCACACTTCTCTCAATGAAATTTTTCAGTGTGGATGTGTCAAAGATCTTGTATCCATTTGTGTCTTCACCATATCCAACCATGATACATTCTCTGCTTTGTGGCTCCAAATCCTTCCTCTTTTCTGATGGAATTCGAGCCCATGCTCTAGACCCAAAAATTATGAAATTTGACACATTTGGTTTTTGGCCAAACCATGCCTCATAGGGGGTTTTTCCTTTGATTGATTTGTGAAAGGATCTATTCTGAATATGAGCAACACAATTGATGGCTTCATCCCATAGCTTAGGGCTTAGATCCCTAGCTTCAATCATGCAAGTGGCCATCTCTTTGAGAGATCTATTTTTCCTCCCGGCCACACCATTTTGCTGAGGTGTGTAGGGGATTGAATGTTGCATTTGGATGCCACATTCCTCACAAAGTGTTAAATTTTGAGTATTAAATCACAATACTATAGGATCTTTGCTGAGAGAATAACATCTACAGTATATCAATGCATGACAATCATAATATGACAAGCATCACAAGCATCACAAGAATCAAAAGCATAGAGACAAGAGACACAGAGTTTCCGTGGGGAAAACCCTAAGGTGAAAAACCCCACAACTTCCTCAGAGATAGAGAGAGAAATGGCTCAACCAAAATACAACCAAATAACACTGAGATAGCCTCCTAGCAGATGATCCTCCTCCTCCTCACAAGTGCGCCACTTTTCAGAGAGAGAGTGAGTTACTTTTCTGAGTGAGTAAAATAGAGATCTCCTATCTCTATTTATACTCACCTTTTTTCCCAGTGACCTACTGGGGCCGACTTGTCTACTTAGGTACATCCACATTATATTATATATTAATTAGGGCCGACCCCATATGGTGGTCTAATAACCCATCGGTAAGTACACACACTTGCGACACTTGTCAATCCACATGATGACACTTCCTTATAGAGGAATAACACATCTCTTATAAGGGTACAATAAATATATATATAATATACAGATGAAATACTTTCCGAAGATACATATACATCAACACTCCCTCTTAACTAGGAAGGTATTTCACGACACAGATCTGCTAGACAAGTCTTCTTCTCTGGATCATCGTCATCGATGCATCGTCATCATCATCGTCACTGCTGCTACTATCTCAACCAATCTCTGACTCTACTCGTCATAGGAAGTTCTACAGAGCCAGTCCTTTTTCATACTGGATGTAGGCCCACCACCTGCAGGTCTTCATCATCACTGGCCATACTATGGAATCCTCAGGACTTATTACGTGCGTCACAAAACCTCGAAAGAGCATCCCAGGCTGTTACGAGCACACAGCTCTACCTATAGGATCTCCCAGGGCACCGTATTACATGTGACCTCACCACAAAACCTTGCAAGAGCATCCCAGGCTGTTATGAGCACACAACTCTACCTATAGGATCTCCCAAGGCAACGAATTACATGTGGTCATGGAAAAACCTCACAAGAGCATCCCAGGACTGATTACGGGCACACAGCCCAACCTATCGGATCTCCCAGGGAAACGAATTACATGCCATAGGACAAAACCTCGAAAGAGCATCTGCCAGATATCCCAGGGAACCGAATTACATCCCATAGGAAAAACCTCGAAAGACTATCTGCAGATATCCCAGGGCACCGAATTACATGTCCTCCCAGAGCAAAACCTCGAAAGAGCATTTGCCAGATGTCCCAGGGCACCGAATTACATGCCATAGGCAAAACCTCGAAAGACCATCTGCAAATCTCCCAGGGCACCGAATTACATGCTCATCTGCACAACCTGATCCACGGCCACAGAGTATCAACCTGATACTCACCATACATCATCTTGATGTATCCATGATCATCCTGATCATCATCACTGCAATGTCCTGCTGCATGTCATCTGGAGCAACATCCTGAAGCTCGTCATCTATGATCATCCTGATCATCACTGCAACATCCTGCTGCATGTCATCTAGAGCAACATCCTGAAGTTCATCATCTATGATCATCCTGATCATCACTGCAACATCCTGCTGCATGTCATCTAGAGCAACATCCTGAAGCTCGTCATCTATGATCATCCTAATCATCACTGCATCTACCTGATGCATACCAAGTATCTACCTGATACATATCATCATACATGATCCTCCTGATCATCAATGTATCCACCTGATACAAATACAAATACATGATATATATCACCATACATGATCCACCTGATCATACAATGTATCCACCTGATACATATACAGATACATGGTCCAAGCATCCAACATGATGCATACATACATACATAAAATGATCCAACTGATCATATCCAGCATCCACATGATGCGTACATACATACATAAAATGATCCAACTGATCATATCCAGCATCCACATGATGCGTACATACATACATAAAATGATCCAACTGATCATATCCAGCATCCAACATGATGCGTACATACATACATAAAAATGATCCAACTGATCATATCCAAGCATAAACCAGAACATCATCCTGATGCTCATCATCCAACACTTACATCCACAGCCATGTGAAGGATCCTCCTTCCAACATGCTTGGAATGGCTTCAGCAAATGTGTCCATCACTTCTTTCTCGAAGTGTCCTCGATCTGAAGAACGCCAAGCCTCTCTCTGAAGTACTCGAACTTCACTCTAGCTAGTGGCTTCGTCAGCACATCTGCAATCTGCTCGTCCGTCGCAACATACAGGAGCTTCACAGCTCCTCTCTGCACCATATCCCTGATATAGTGATATTTGATCTCTATGTGTTTCGACCTGTCATGAAACACTGGGTTCTCGGACAGCTTCACACAACTCTGGTTATCACAGAAGATACCAGTAGCCTCCAACGGGAGATCAAATAACTCAGACAGTAGCTTCCGTAGCCATACTGCCTCACAACTAGCTGAACAGGCTACAACATACTTTGCCTCAGCTGTACTCAGTGCTACGCAGGACTGCTTCCTGCTAAACCAAGAGATCACACCTGATCCCATACTGAAGCAACACCAAGATGTGCTCTTCCTATCTGTAGCACTGCCAACCCAATCTGAATCAACATAACCCTGCAGGTTAAACTTTTGATTCGCCTCATACCTGAGCCCATAATCCACTGTACCCTTCAGGTACCTCAGAACATGCTTTACAGCAACCAGGTGAACACTCCTCGGATCCGTCAGGAACTGGCTCAATGTGTTCATAGAAAAGCAAATGTCTGGTCTCGTGTTCGTCAGGTACATCAAGGACCCAATCATCTGACGATACATAGAGACATCAACTGGCTCAGATGAAGCATCACATAGAAGCTTCAGATTCGATGCCATCGGTGTGGCCATGGCCTTGCAATCCATCATCCCGAATCTCTTCAGGATATCTACTGTGTACTTCCCTTGACCAAGGAAGATCCCACCTGTATTCTGCCACACCTCCATACCTAGGAAATAGTGCATCATTCCCAAATCTTTCATATCGAATTCAGCTGCAAGCTTCCTCTTAGTATCTGCAATCAGTCTGTCATCTCCAGTCACAAATAGGTCATCTACATACAGGAGTAGAATCACTAGATTCCCTTCCTCAACCTTGTAGTAAAGGTTGGAATCTGCTTTACTCTTGGTAAAGCCCAAGCTAGATAGAAAACTATCCATCCTACCATACCAAGTTCTGGGAGCTTGCTTCAAGCCATACAAGGCTTTCTTCAATCTACACACATATGACTCCCTGTCATGTATTTCAAAACCGAGTGGCTGTTCCACATATACTTCCTCTTCTACTACACCATTCAGGAAAGCAGTCTTGACATCCATCTGGTGTATTTTCCATTTCATTGCTGCAGCCAGGGCAAGTACTGTTCTGATGGAAGTATACCTGGCTACAGGTGCAAAGGTTTCTTCATAATCTATTCCTTCTTTCTGAGAGAAACCACGAGCTACGAATCTTGCTTTGTATTTTTCTACACTGCCATCTGCAGCGTACTTGATTTTGTAGATCCACTTGGAAGTCACAACAGACTTCTCTTTAGGTCTTGGGACAACATCCCAAACATCATTCTTCATTATTGATTGGTATTCCTCAACCATAACATCCTTCCATTCTTTCTTTTCTGCTGCCTCTTCATAACTGGAAGGCTCTTTGTTCATAATGTCACAGAGTAAAGCAACATAACTGGTGTGTGATCTAGTTCTCTTCTTTGCTCTGTGTTCTTCTTCTGGAATGCCAAATCTTTCTACATCATGAATGAGCTCTCTAGCCCATACAGGTTTCCTCTTGTGAGAGTTATCCTCACGGGGTGGATCTACAGGTTCTTGTGGATCTTCAAACTCACGAACAGTTTCTGGAACTGCTTCAGTCATGATGGAGTCCTGAAATCTTGTTTCCTTAGGTTCTTCATAAACTTTGGTAGGTGCCTTTCTTGATTTGATGAATGCTGAGTTTTCATCAAATGTTACATCCCTACTGACATCAATTTTCTTGAACCCTGGAAAGTATATTCTGTAAGCCTTCGAGCTTTCACTATAACCCACAAAGATGCCCTTCTTTCCTGAAGGATCTAGTTTAGTCCTCTTCTCTTTTGGGACATGAGTATATACTGGACAACCAAATATTATGAGATGGCTGACTTCAGGTTTCTTACCAGAAAAGACCTCTTCTGGTGTCTTGTTGTCCAATATCTTGTGGGGTGTTCTGTTCTGCACATATACAGCTGTTCTAGCTGCTTCTGCCCATAGATGCATAGGAAGATCTTGGTCATGCAACATTGCCCTTGCTGCTTCCATGATAGTTCTGTTCTTCCTTTTTGCAACTCCATTTTGTTGAGGATTATAAGGAGCAGTCAACTCCCTCTTAATCCTTGAATCACTGCAAAGCTTCTTGAAGTCATTTGAGGTGAATTCTCCACCATTGTCGGATCTGAATGTTTTGATCTTCTTGTCAGTTTGATTCTCCATCAAGGTTTTGAATTCCTCGAATTTATCAAGCACCTCATCTTTTCCTTTCAAGAAGTATACCCAAGTCTTCCTGGAGAAGTCATCAATAAATGATACATAGTAAACATACCCACTCAGGGAACTGGATGACATAGGGCCACATACATCTGAGTGGATGATTTCCAGGATGTCTTTTGCTTTGCTTTCACTGCTTGGGAAAGCCTTCTTAATGTTCTTACCTTTTGCACATCCTTTGCAAACACCTTCATGTTTGGTCTTGATTTCAGGAAGACCCTCTACTGCCTTGCTTGCAATTGGAAGTGCTCTATAGTGCATGTGAGCAAGTATTCTATGCCAAAGTTCACTTGGCTTCATGGATTCATGCACCATGGCATGTTCAGGTTGTCCCTTCAATTTATACAAGCCTCCCTCTTGCTCTCCAATTACTACTGCATCATCTATGGTCCTTCCCTTTGGCCACATTAGGACTTGGCCATCCACAAATGCAACCCTCATACCTTTTGCATCCAATGCAGAGATGGAGAGTAAGTTCTTCTTGAGCCCAGGTACATAAAGTACTTCTTTCATCTTCAATGATTTTCCAGAATCTAGGTTGTAGGAGGCTTCACCACTTCCTTTGATTGGGTATTGATAATCATCCCCAAGTTTCACCTTATGAGGTGATTCATGTTCAGATAGGTTCACAAAGGATTCTTTAAACCCAGTCATGTGTTTGGAAGCCCCACTATCAATCAACCAATCATTACAACCATGAGAAATAGTACATGTGACAACAGAGATCAGAACATACTCTTCTTCACTTGATGAGTCATCATCACTATCACTTTCTGCCCTAGCCTTCTTCTTTGAAGGTTCATCATCTTCGGCAGCATGAGCATGAAACCTTCTTTTGCTTCCCTTCTTCTTCTTACTGGAGTTGTTGTTATTATCCCTTTTGTTCTTGGGACAATCTGAAGCAAAGTGACCCTTCTCATTGCATGTGAAGCATCTTAGGTCTTTCTTGTTCTTTTGATAGGATCTATTGTGGCAAGAGTGATCGTTCTTGGTTTTGCTTCTTTTGGTGTGAGCTGCAAGAGCTTGATCTTCACCTCCCATCTTTTCTTCACGAGCTATAAGTCTAGCTTCTTCTTGAGAGCATTCTTCCCGAAGTCTACTGAAGGAGATCAACTTCTTTCTTGCACAAATTCTTTGAATAAAGGAATCCCATGACCTGGGTAGGCCATTTAGAGTGGTCATCACCACTTCACTATTCTCCACCATTTCATATACTGCTTCTGATTGTTCCTTGATCTGGGAGACCCTTGAAAAGTAAGATTGAATGGTTTCTCCATTCTGAAACTTCACTGCTTTCAATTGGTTCCGCAGGGTCATCTTCCGATTTATGTTCTTTCCTTCAAATAGCTTGGTCAAAGATTCAAACATCTCTTTGGGTGTCTTAAGAGAAGACACATGAGGTATGAGATGGTCTTTGATAGAATCAGCAATGATTCTCTTTGCCTTGACCAAGTTCTTCTTGTGCAATTCCTTGGCTTCTTCATCCTCTGGGATAGGGATGTCTTCTTTCACATATGAGTCCAACTCATTCTCTTCCAGGATTAACCCAATCCTATACTTCCAGGCTCGGAAGTTATCAGCCCCTTCAAGCTTATCCTCAAGCTTAGTGTGGAGAGACATCTTTAAGAGTACTTCAAATGGAAATAGAAAAGATTTAGGACTTACCACTTAAAGTGCTGAAAACTAGATCTGGTCTCGGATTAGGGTTTGTCAAAGAAACCCTAAAAATTCAAAATGTGAATTTCAAAATTCCGAAAGGATAGAAAGATGCGCCTTGGAGAGCTGATCAGCCTAGTACATTCAGAATTTGAGATCAGCAAAGTCTTGCCCTTCAAAATTGCCTTTTTGTCCTCCCGGGTTCACTAGGGAGAGCCCAGAATTAGGGTTTGAGTTTCCCGGAGATCTACCCAGCCAAAAATCTCGATCCAAAGCTCTAACCTTCGATTTGTGCAAGGAGCTTCCAGCTGTGCCTTCAGTTTCCAGAAATTCCTATTTTTGTGGAAACCCTAATTTTTAGGGCCAAATCTGAAAATGCTCCGAACTGAATTCTAATTGGACAGATAGATGCACCTTGATGAGTAGATCCAATCTACTATACTGAATTTCAAAAATATGTGGAGAGAAACCCAATAAACAAGGAATACAAGCTTCCGTCACTGCAAAATGTCTTCTTCTCAGTTAAGCTCTGATACCATGTTAAATTTTGAGTATTAAATCACAATACTATAGGATCTTTGCTGAGAGAATAACATCTACAGTATATCAATGCATGACAAGCATCACAAGCATCACAAGAATCAAAAGCATAGAGACAAGAGACACAAAGTTTCCGTGGGGAAAACCCTAAGGTGAAAAACCCCACAACTTCCTCAGAGATAGAGAGAGCAATGGCTCAACCAAAATACAACCAAATAACACTGAGATAGTCTCCTAGCAGATGATCCTCCTCCTCCTCACAAGTGCGCCACTTTTCAGAGAGAGAGTGAGTTACTTTTCCGAGTGAGTAAAATAGAGATCTCCTATCTCTATTTATACTCACCTTTTTGCCCAGTGACCTACTGGGGCCGACTTGTCTACTTAGGTACATCCACATTATATTATATATTAATTAGGACCGACCCCATATGGTGGTCTAATAACCCATTGGCAAGTACACACACTTGCGACACTTGTCAATCCACATGACGACACTTCCTTATAGAGGAATAACACATCTCTTATAAGGGTACAATAAATATATATATATATTATACAGATGAAATACATTCCGAAGTTACATATACATCAACACAAAGATGCTGAATGTTATTGTTCACATACTCCTTTCCATTATCAGTCCTAAGGATCTTTATCTTATGACAACTATGATTCTCCACTAAGGCCTTCCAAATCTTCAATTTCTCAAACACTTCTGATTTCAATTTAAGGAAGTAAACCTAGCATAATCGAGAGTAGCCATCTATGAATGTGAGTACATACCTTGATCCACCATATGATGGAGTGGGAAGAGGACCAATGAGTTCTGAATGTACCAATCCAAGTGGTTGAGTGGCTCTCCTTTCCATTCCCTTCTCATAGTTGCACTCAGGATGCTTTCCAATTACACAACCAATGCATGCACCATTTGAAGATTTGATTTCTGGAAGCCCTTCCACCATCTTTTCCTTATGCAATGTCTGTAGATATTTGTAGTTCATGTGGCCAAATCTTTCATGCCACAACTTGGAGGTCTCGTTGGCATGAGAGACAAGAGCATGGTCACTAGAATTTGGAATGAAATTGGAGAATTTGTACATTCTCTCTTCATGATGAGCATACCCCACTGCCACAACTCGATTTGAAGAAATTTCTGAGATTTCTACCAAATCTGGAGTAAATGTTACTCTCTTGGCTTCTCCTGTATGGGTCATTTGATAAACTGATAGAAAATTTGCAGCCAATGAAGGTACATAGAGCACATAACTGAAATAGCCATGCTCCATGTCAATCCTACCAATCCCCTTGGTCTGGATTTCTGAATCATCTCCCATTTGAACTGTTGGGCCACCATTCGAATGCATAGAAGAGAAGAGCTCTCTAGATGAAACCATATGTCTGGAAGCTCCTGAATCAATGATAAAGGATGAGGGATTTGAAATACCTACTACCAAAGCATGACATTTCTCCTTATTGTCAGGATTTGAGGTGCTCTCTTTCTTCCTTGCGCCCTCAGGGACTGGGATGTTGTTCTTCTCCAGCAGCTGCGCCATTGAGTCAATGGTTTTCTTCATGCATGAGCTCTCTGGATGCCATCCCTTATGACAATAGGTGCATTTGGTCTTTTCCTTTCCCTTCTTGTCCTTCTCCTTTGATAGATTTGAACCTCCATCTGCAGACTTGGTCCTGTCAAACTTCCTCTTCTTTGGCTGCTTCGAATTCTTGGCTTTCTACTTGCATTTGTTGGCATTTGAAACACCCATTTCCAGTGCTTGGTCCTTTGATTTTATGGTTCCCATCTGAACTAGTTTGTCCTGCTCCTGAGTGAGACACTCCATGAAGGTAGCTAGTGATGGCATTTGCCAATTTTGAAGGGTCATCTTGGCTGAGTGAAATGTGCTAACAAATACAAAAAACTCTGGGCCTAGCTTCAAAAGGATGGACAGAATCAGTTGTTCTTCCTTCTTAACAATTCCACATTGTTGCAGTTGAAGCACTAGTGACTTGAACTTAGTGAAGAACTCCTGGATGGTTTCAAAATGCACTGGGCTCAAGCTAATGAGCTCGTTTTCAAGCTAGTGGCCTCTCAGTTCATCAGTTTTCCCAAAGAGTGATTCTAGCTTCACCCATACTTCATTTGGGGTTGTCAAACTGTTTGTATGAAACAAGAGTTCCCTCGAAATGCTCAGGCATAACAATCCATAAGCTTCATCAAGTCGATTATAGTACTTTGCTTTCTCCACAACAGAGTTTGGCTCCACTTCTGTGCCCATGGTTACTCTATAGAGACCCTTAGATCTTAGTTTGATAACCATTTCATCCTTCCAATCGAATAAATTGAAGGGTGTGAGCAAAATTTGGTTTGCTTCCATTACTGCTGTGTTAATGGTGAGAAAACTACTGAAACACCTGCAAAAAACACTCAATTTTTATCTGGAAATCCTCTCTAGAATGCAGTTCAATGCTCAATATTGATCTGCAACTCACTAACTACACAATGGATTTGATACCATGTGAGTATTTTGATCACATTAAGATCTAGGATCTATGGAGAACCTCACAAAATTGAATTATTTGCAAAACCAGTTAAAAAGCTTGAAAAAGGAGACAATTTTACACACAATGTGAACTTAATCTTTGCATTATCTGACTATCTAACATGTGAAAATGTTAATAACAGGTTTTTATTACATCCATGAGAAATTTGAGAGCATTAGATAGCTCAAGATGAGTGTACAAGTCAAAATTGCCAAATTGGCCTCAATCCCCCCTAGGTACGTCCAACTCATTCCTAATCATCCCAAACAGTGACGAATTCAGGTGTGAAGGTGGATGAAGCATGCTGGGTCATAAATGAGGCCAATGCAGGCGTGGATGAGCAGATAGAGGAGTTTGGGAGGACCAAGGGAGCAATAAATGCTCCAAATCTAGCCAAAATTGGGCAAAATCCACCCTAGCGCTCCTAGTCAACAGTAATTCCCCAAATCAAGTAGAGAGAGCACTCCAGCATTTCATGAGGGTGCACTTGTGGACAAAACAGGAGGTTGGGTGAACTGGTTTGCTTGGAAGTGGGTGTGAACACTCTCAAATGTGGGTATTTGACCAACTAAAGTCACCTAGTCCAAACTATAGTGTGATGAATCACATGAGCAATAAAATTTGACTATGGTTATGGAATATGGTACTAAGTATGGATTACTGTTCTAACAGTAGTGGACATTGAGGGAATGAAGAAATATGCGGATTTCGACATGATTGAAGTAGTTGAAGGGGGAAGCTCCTATCCTACGTTGCTCGGGATTGGATGGGCTAACGACAGTGCAACGGTCATCAACTTTAAGAAGCAAATGATGACTTTTGAAAACCGCGACCTTAGAGTCATAGCTCTGTTAGATCCGGTTGAAGGATGCAGGTATATTGAACTAGTAAGGGATGATGATCCCAGTGGGTGGGACTAGGCATACAATATTTCAGAAGATTACATTCACTCGACCACCAACACTGAGCTCGAGTGGCGCAGCTTCAGTTATGCGTCATCCGATTCTGACGACGCTTTAGAAAATTGGCAGAACAACTTGCATGAGGTGTCACTCTGCAAGTGTGGGTTCATCACACAGTGATTATGCCGTGTTGCGACTGAGACTGTTGCACTGCCAGTATATGAAGGGTTTCTCAGCTTGTCTGATTTTCTTATGGAATTTGAGGAAAAGGTTTTAGAACCACAACGATTGTTGGCATTAGAGGAAGAACTGAAGGCTGGTCCAGCACGTTGGTGGGCGGTACATAAGAAGTCGATTGCAGAATGGGCGCAATGTCGCATACTAATGATGGTTTGCTTCGGCGACATTGAAGTTTACCCTACAGGGAAATATGATGGATGGAATGACCCTGGTAGTCATTTGAAGGAGTGTCAGATGTTGTGGGTCTCGCGATCGAAGGATGAGTGGGTCCATGCCTTTACCCATACTTTGGACGAGATGTCACGATCATTGTATACTGTAGCTGAATTGCGAGGGGAAATTTCTACCTGGTTAGAATTAACAACATGCTTTATTCATACCTTCAGCTTCGCAGATGCCAACCCAGATGTCCATAATGCTTTACATCTCATCCGCGACGTGGTTCTGAATGTTGTTCCAGTGGCATATCCTGCAGATCCGCATACACATTGTAATATGCAGTCCATGATGGAGTGTTACAATATCACTGGTGGGCCATAAGATGGCAATGATCCACGAAATGTGAACATCCCAGAATCCGAAGGAAGTCGTGATGTAGTAGCACCAGATGTGCCGAGTGATCTGATTAGTTAGCCACTGAAGCTCTGGAAGGTCAACATTGGGATGGAGGACAACCCAAAGTTTGCGAATGTTGGGGACTATTGGGATGATGAGATGATGGGGAAGGTCACATATTTGTTGCATGAGTTCCAAGAATTGTTCCGCACAAAGTTTTCTAAGATGAAAGGGATCTTGGGCGTTTTGGGGGAGATGAGGATCCCGCTGAAACCAGATGCAAAACCAATTATGCAGTGACCTTATCGACTGAATCGAAGCAGGTCAAAGTAGAACTTGACCGTATGTTGGATGCTGGCATCATTTAACCGGTTGAGGAATTAGACTAGATTAGTCCTATGGTGGTGCAGGACAAGAAGACGGGTGAAGTGTGCATTTGTGTCGACTTGCGGAAGTTGAATGATGCTTGTTGCATGATCCATTTCCGACTTCGTTTACTGATGAGGTGATGGAAGGTGTGGGAGACCAAGAAATGTACTTTTTCACGGATGGGTTCTTTGGCTATCACCAAATCAGAATTGCGAAAGAAGACCGTCACAAGACGACATTCGTAATAGAGTGGGTCTCTTTTCAATACACAGTAATGCCGTTTGGACTTAAGAATGCACCCGCGATATTATCTCGGGTGGTTGTGGTGGCCTTTAGGGATTTCATTCAGAATGTTTTGCAAGTATACATGGATGAATGGACCATCTACGGCTTGATCCGTGATCATCTAGCCAATCTGCGATTGATGTTGGAGCACTGTCGACATCATCATATATCGTTGAATTTGAAAAAGTGCATTTTCTGTGCACCATTTGGAATACTACTGGGTCACATTATATGTAAGCGAGGATTGTTAGTCGAACCAACAAAGATTGCGCTCATTCTAAGCTTGACACCATCGACCAATGTCAAGCAGTTAAGAGCAACATTGGGACACACGGGGTATTTTCGCAAGTTCATCAGAGGTTATGCAGAGATCACGGCCCCTATGGAGAAGTTATTGAAGAAAGATGCGGTATTTCAATAGAGCCCTGGATGTCAAGTTAGTTTTGAGACACTAAAGGCCAAGATGGCCTCAGCACCGATACTGGTATTTCCAGACTGGAACAAGGAATTCCATGTCCACGTTGATGCATCATCGATCGCGCTGGAGTAGTGCTCACGCAACCTAGAGAGGGGGATCTGGATCATCCCATTTCTTTCACGAGTCAGAAGTTGTCGTCGACAGAGAGGAACTACAACACCACCGAAAGGGAAGGTTTGGCGATGGTCTACGCACTGCAGAAGTTTTGGCACTATTTATTGGGAGGACATTTTAAGATGTTCACAGATCATTCTGCATTAAAATACTTGGTCAATAAGCATGTGTTGAGGGGGGATATATATGTCGCTGGCTACTTCATTTTCAGGAGTTTGATTTTGAAGTAATCGTGAATCCAGGACGTCTCAATGTAGGGCCAGATCAACTGTCACAGATTGCGACAGGAGAAGAACCAACCAACATTGAATATGGGTTGCCCGATGCGCAACTATTTAAGGTTGAAGTAGCTGATGACTACTATGAAGATATCATTCAGTTTCTGGCGGAAGGCACCACACCGAAGGGGTTTACGACCAGTCAGAAGAAGCAGTTGGTGGTTAAGGCTGCTGATTTCCAGCTGATTGCAGTCGAGTTGTACAAATTGGGACTAGAGGAGATCTTGCGGCGCTGTGTTCTGCCTCATGAGCAAGGGAAGATCTTGTCAGAAGCACACTCAAGAGTAGCTGGGGGGCACTATGGTGGTTGCACGATTTCTAGGAAGGTACTCCGCGTAGGGCTTTGGTGGTCGATAGTTCACAATGATGCGACAGATTATGCGCGGAGCTGTGATGTATGTCAACGAACAGGGAAACCCTCTAGGAGGGATGAGATGCCATTAAAAACCTCAAGTCCTACTGCAGGCATTTGACAAATGGCCAGTGGATTTCGTGGGCCCTATCAACCCACCTAGGAAGCGCACTGGTGCAAGATACATCATCACGACGACAAATTATTTGACAAGATGGGTGGAGGCTACACCAGTTGTTGATTGTTTCGCGGACACAGCCACACATTTCTTGTTTGACAACATCGTCACTCGCTTTGGCTTCCCCAAGATATTGATGAGTGATCATGGCAGTCATTTTCTCAATCGCACCATCAGTGCATTGACAACGAAATTGCAGATACAGCACAGGAGGAGCACACCATATCATCCGTAGGAAAATGGCATAGTGAAAGATTTCAACAAAATCTTGGATCATGCACTGACAAAGGTTTGTAATGCAAACTACGACGACTGGGATTTGAAGATTCCAACAGTTTATGGGCATATCGCACCACTTGTAAAAGGTTGATAGGATAAACACCAATTAAGTTGGTATATGGACAAGAGGCGATTAATCCTATGGAGTACATTGTTTTGAGTCTGCGCATAGTGTAGGCAACAGGTATGGATGATGCAACAGCATTAGGAGAACATCTGATGTAGCTAGTGCAGCTCAAGGAAGTCCGATTTATCGCCGGGTTTCATCAGAGTGTGGAAAAGGATCGACAGAAGGCTTGGCATGATCACCATATAAAAAATAAACAGTTTCAGTAGGGTGACTTGGTGTTGTTGTATGACAACAAGTTTATGAAGCATCCATGAAAGTTACAGATGCATTGGCTTGGTCCCTATCGCATCAATAGGATAATGTCAGGCGGCGCAGTACAACTGCAACGATTAGATGGAGAGGTGCTCCCAAACTTGGTTAATGGTAGTAGGATGAAGCCCTATAGGACTGGGTTTGAGAAGTGCGATACCTGAGGTCACATCGATAAGCAAAAAAAAAAAAATTTGAGCAAAGCACAGGAGACAGGATGGCGCACCAACAGGAAGAGAATGCACAAGCAGAAAGGGTCACATCGTCGTTCAAGAGCCGGTCCGCGACAACTTGCAGGGTCACGACTGGGTCAAATCGGTAATAAATGCAGAAAGTTCAAGACAGTTAATTAATGATGCTTGTTCGAATGATGAGAATTAATGGAAGATCCGACCGATCGGATGACAGGATTGGCGACAGATTTCAGTCATTAAGACAGGATTTGGTCCGAATTTGTGCATGATTTAGTCATGATTACGAGGGATCACGTTGGGCACTATAAGAATAGGCCGAGGCTAGTCAAAAGGCACATGTTCATGATGAGTGAGTTCAGCTCCCAATTGTTGAATTGTGCAAGGTTGGGTTGTGTTGTAGAGTGCAGTTGTTGAGTGCTGTGAAAGTTCTGGTGTTGGGAAAGATAGATCCATTTGTTGGCATTGCCAGAATTGACCACGACATACCGGGTGAGCAGGATACGGTGGAGATTTAAAGTGAAGCCAAGTCACCTGTTATCCCGGTCAGTATCGCCGAAGAGGTTAATCTCGAGGTAGAAGTTGCTAGCATGCCGGTGGGATCGTCCTCCATTGTGCAAAAGAAGAGGGGGGGCACGCAGCCTAGCTCCCCACAATAAGAGAAGCGGTAGACCCATTCCACTACCCAAGTGCCAGAAGGGGTCCCTGAGGTGATCCCATCGAACTCTGGTGTTGTGGAATCCACCGTCCGAACAGGTATTTTTGCTATAGATATCCTGGGCTACCGACCTCCATGTTGACCTGGTGTGTAGCTGCAGAAGTCCACTAAGAACTAGCGGTATCAAATAAGGATGCTAACCATTCCACCAGGCATGAGCTGCACCATAGACATTGTGCCTGCATTGATGCAGCTGCGGTATGATGATCACGATTTGCTGGCACTGGAAGTTGTTATGACGGAGCCTTTTCAGCCATGAGCAGAGGGGGCGAGTGGACCGACGCCACGCTTTGCACGTGATTGGGCACGCGGTTTGGAGAAGGCTAGGCTGTTAGGTTTGATTAACATGCATCACTTTGGGTGGTTGATGGAAGCAAATGCTTGCGTGAAATAGCTACTGGCATGTTTTCATGGCAGCATTTTATGGTTGGACAAGCCGATCACTGTCACCATGGACCTGATTTCCAAGATCACGGAGTTTCCAAAAGATGGGGTAGACCCGTCGCAATATTTTCAAGGGAAGAAAAATGACAAAAAGCTGGCGGCAAGGTTGAGGAAGCAATACAAAATGCAGCATGACAGATGGGCCTACCACCTAGACAGCATTAACGAGCCCACAGTTAAAATTGGGGCACGGATCCTGGCTACCAAAATTGTTCGCAACAACCGACCCAACCAAGGAAACTCAGGGGTTGTTGCATGCACGGAGCTCTGTCCCGAAGACGTGAAAATGAATTGGTCACTTTTTCTGCTAAACTAGTTGATGGAGGACGTGTTGGGGGCCCAGGCGGGACATCAGCCATTCGCATACAGCTGGTTATTGATCTTAGTTGTGCTTGTCGCCTGGATGGATCCTGATAATTATCAGGGAATGGAGGTGGACGCAGTGTAAGTTCGAAAGGGGAATGCTACCAAAACCTGTGGTGGGTGCAGGAACTAGAGCGCATCAAGGATTATGCAACGCAGTTCTGGTTCTATTGGGAATCACTGCAGGTGGTTTCCGAGCGGCTTCCACGGCTGACTCAGAAAACTATTGAAAGACATAAGGGGATCATGTAGTTTGTGCTCAGATCATACAGTATCCATGTGCAAGCGTGACGGGATAAGGATAAGTAGTGGCTGCAGAACCCCTATAAGTTATTAGCTAAAGACTTAGATGTGATAATTGATTATTGGCCAACCAAATGGCGTGAACCAGTTTCTCAGGAGGAGGATTCCACGGGGATACCATCAGATGTGCTAGTGATGGAACCACTGCATCATCATGAGTCAGACCAGGAGTCATCGCAGACCCTTACGGATGAAGAGCGTGAGCTTAAAGAAGGAAGAACGAAAGCATGCTATGAACATGGGACAATCAGTGGGATCCCCTTGTCAACGGAGGGGCAGCTTGGCTGACTACTACTAGCGATAAATAATGCCACCAATGGGACAGCTCGAGTAATGACGACAAAGGAAGATGAAGGTTTTCATGCGGTAACTTCCCGTCTGGATTCCTTGTGCGATATTGTTCTGAAGAAGACACCAGAGGGAGAAACTGTGCAGGTAGTTGGCACAATCAACACTGAGCCATGGGTCCAGAATGTACAAATTCCCCCGACTGCAACTGCGACTGATGATGAGGCTCCAAAGGCTTCGCTGCAGCAGTTGGTGGTATTTTCTGTTAACATCAATGCATTGTCCTCATAGACGTTGGTGCAGCTACAGATGGTTTCCAGTCAGGAACTAGTAGAAAGAGAGATGAATGTCAGGAGTCAGCTACTATGACTGCAAGAAGGGGAAGCAGCAGTCCGCAAGGAAGTGGAGGAACTCAAAGGGAAGGTCGTAGCGACATGGGAAGTGGCCGATTTACTTAAGGATACACTGGACCAACTTCGGGTTGACAGGGCTAGTAAAGTAACCGAGTTAAAGAAGGAACAAGATCGGTTGATGGTGGAGAAAATCACCCTGTGAAACAGTATGGTGCAGCTGGAGGAGACCATTGTGGAAGCCTATCAACATGTATTGGAACCGACATCAGTATTGGATCCGTTCGAGCGAGCGAAGAAGATGGGGGCTGTAATCGCCAAGTTATAGGAGGAAAATGCTATTTTGACCCACACACTCAAGCCGACCACACCACCGGAAGTCCTCATGGCGCTGAAGAGCACCATTGAAGAGTTGGCGATCCAACTAAGCGAGTTGGAATAGGAAGTGACCAAGATCATTGCTGAGACTGCACTGTTTTGGGAAAGTATTGTTTAGGATGAGCAACTAGAGCAGCTAACCAAGCAATGACGTGAGCTAGAAGAACAGTTGGAAACATTGAATACATCCATGCGCATAATGCCACCAACAACGCAGGTACCCAAATCGGTAGAGCTCAAGGAGTTGTGGCAACGAGTTGCCAAAGTGGAAGAATGCCAGAAGAAGCGTGTTGCGTAGTTAGATGAGTTTCAAGACCTCGGGGCACAGTTTAATGTTCCGACTGGCCATGCACTGCAGGCAGTATAGGAGGGAAAGAAGAAGGTTGATGTGCACTTGGTTCACCACCTTTTATCACGGGAATTAACTGAGAGCCAAAAAGTCACCACAACTGTCATGCAACAGGTTAGCGAAATCTGCCAGCAGTATGAAGACTTCAGGGTGAAGACAAGTGAGTACACCATGTCATGTTGACATGGTTTGAGGGCGAGCCACAAGATTGTGTTGGGGGCCTGTTGGCAGGCGGTTTGGACAAGTCAGCATCACAACATCACGGATGCTACGCAAGGTCAAAGATACCGCAAAATGCAGAAAGCTGAGCGCAAGTGTTAATATTTTATGTAATTTTGGGTCATTTGGACCATAATAGATAGGTTTTGGGTCATTTGCTTTGAAGTGTCGGTTAGGAAGTAGTCAGTAAGTGGACAAACAATGTAAGGCGCAAGCCTATAAATAGACATAGGTTTGTAAGTGTTGAGATATCTTTGGATATCTTTTTGGAGAGCATGATTGTCATCTGAGAGATCTTGATCCGAAGCTAAGACTGAGTATTTTGTTGTAAGTGGGTTTTTGTGAAGTTAATATGATGTGTCAACAGAGCTTTTGTGCAGAATCCCTGTGTCTTTCTTGTTTATCTGTGGTAATGCATTTTGCAATATGAATACATGAATGCTGTGATGTTTCCTTGCTGTGATTAATGCGTTACTGTTATATCTATTGCAATTATGACTTGTTAATGTTTAATGATGTCGCAATCATGATTAAATGCCTCAGTTGAATGCTTAGATCTATTTTTGAAATGTTGCAATAAGTTAGTAATTGATCCACAACATCCTCCTTCATTCGGGGGAAACATGTTTCCGTCAACTCTCCCTTGAACATCTCGTGTAAGACCTCATCTACTCTGTAGGTGTTGCTGGACAGGGTGAAACCTGTCTGGGCCGGTGCTCAGGGAGATCACGGTGGTTCAGGTGTCGATAGTGTTGGGAACCCCTATGGACTAGGTTTGTGTCAACAAAAACATAAATCTGATGCGTTTAGTTGTTTTCAATATTTCAAGGCACTTGTGGAGAAGCAAGGTGGTTACATCATCAAGATATTAAGAACATATAGAGGTGGTGAGTATGTTTAAAATTTTTTCTTAAACTTTTGCAAAAATCATGGCATATAGAAGCAATTCACTGCACGGTATACACCGCAGTAGAATGGTATCGCAAAGAGGAAAAATATAACCATTATGGAGATGGCGCGCAGTATGTTGGTATCCATGCATTTTTCAAATGAATACTGGGCTGAAGCAGTGACAACTGCGATTTACATCATGAATCGATGTCCGACAAAGAGCGTGAAGAACAAAGTTCCATAGGAAGCATGGACAGGTATGAAACATAGTGTTTCACATTTAAATTTTTTTGGTTGTGTGGCATATGCACATGTTCCAGATAAGCCGTGAAGGAAATTACACTATAAAGGACAAAAATGCATTTTTATTGGGTATTCTAAAGACACAAAAGCATACAAGTTGTATGAACCTATTGTAAGGAAAGTTATTATCAGTCCAGATGTTCAGTTTGTGGAAAATGAAGCATGGGATGGAAGTGTAGAGAAGAATGTGAAGATCGTGTCACATGTTGAACATGATGACAAAGCAGAAGATGTGAATGAGACTCAACATATAAATCAGAACTGTGTAGCTCCGTCTACTCCCAGGACTGGTTTCAAAGATCTCTTTCTAAGCCAGAGATGGCTCTCTGATATCCTTAACTGAACAAGGTTTCAATCTTCACGGGGGAAGAGCCATTTTCTGTTGTATCTTTTGTTGTCATGCAGCCAACCGGTACTGCTCATCTTTTTCCATTTCTCTGGCAGGTAGGTCAAGCAGTTGTTTTGTCTGGCTTGAGATAGTACAACACCCAAGTCCTGTCCGATCTTGATGGGGTCTTTGGATTGACAAGATTTGGTCTAGTTGGAAGCTAGAATCTAATACTTCATCTTTTGGGATTATGATTATACTATTGGATGCTTTTTGGAAACCTTCTTCCCACCATCGTGGAGGGGAGGATGCCATCGTTGACTCAAAGGTGATGGCTCACATTCTAGGTTTGGGCAAGGATATTTCCGTGACCGTTTGTTGTCACTAGGTTTCTTATCATTTGGATGTTTGGGGGGTACCATGCATTGGAAGTCAGGGAACACGATTATAAGGGGAATATTTATAGGAACCTTTTCATGTAGGCGGATGGGATATTTGAGTGTTGGTTTTTTAAGAGAAGTAGTTCTTGCTAGAGGAGGTTCTGATGAATTAGAACGTAGGGATTTGGATTTGATAAAGGGAATGTTTCCACTACGCTGTGTTGTAGAAGTAGGAAAAAAGATAACCGCAGAAGAGGAAGTTTCTCAGATATCTGAATTGGTAATAGTTTGGGAAAGAGGTTGCTTGGGGGAATCTATTACCCATTCTGGGGGAAACTTGAGTTGATTCAATGTTATCTTGGAAGGCACAAGAGCACCATTCTTGGGATCACTTTCGACCAAGACAACGCCAGTATCTTGATCGCAAGGAAGGAGCTGATTGATAGGGTTTTTAGTGTTTGTGAACTGTAAAGCAAGAGAATGAGGAATACGGAGGTTAAGAGCTTTGGGTTTCATGTCAAAACCAGAGGTAAAAATATTCACTTCTAAAAATTTGTGAATCCAGGGATCATTAAGAGAGATATTAAAACCACGGACGATGTCCAGATATTGGATTCCATTAGAGAGTGGCATCTGCACTCCTCCGATTATTGCATCCATAAATTTGTTGTGACAGTTGTATAAACAACAGACGAGGGTTGTGGCATTAATCCCATGTCGAACTAAGGGTTCGACCCCAATAAGAGCCCTTCCCAAATTGAAAAAAAAATTCCTATATGTTTTCTTATAATATTTGACGTCTGTAGGATCTAACAGACCAAGGGTTTGGCCTACAGAACTTGTATTTACAGTAACCTCACTAACTCCTTCTCGGAATTTAAATGATTCTCTAGACTTTAAATGAAACATAGACATATATTTATATATCTGATCAGCTGATAGTCAGGGTAGCTGAAACAGTTTGGAAGGGTCATTATTAACAAACTCAGTACTTCCATAATTTATCCATTGAATATCTTTGCTAGGAAACAACGCATCCATAGAAGATGAAGAAGTAGAACCATCATCTGATTTATTTTTTAAAGCATCATTATAAGAGATATGACATTCCATGATAAACCTGGGAACCAAATGGCTCTGATACCACAATTGTCACAGGGGTCTCTACACCTGGTAGACTGGATAAAATTGCAACACCAGGCTTGCTTCCTTTTGGATGAATATCTGCAACTCACGAGCCTTCTACCTTTCTTCAATCACTCCTTGTAATGTCGAACATGTGCTTGTCCTAGTGCTGATTCAGTGCTGATGAGTCTTAGGTCCTGAAAATTTATTTGTAGCACATGGGAGGAATCAATGTCCTGTCTTAGTTGTCGACCATAAACCATGTTGGGAACTCCACAGGTCGATGTTGGATATCTCCTGTGTTATAGTACTAAATTTATCAACAGGTTTGGGTGTTGTAAATTATTTACATAGAAGGCTAAACAAGACCATGGGCTTCTTGAATGCTTGATAATTCCTTTACTAAGAAAGTCCTGAATTTATTTTTTGCATAGACTTAAATATTCCTTGTTCATGGGGATTCATCTGCTTCTGCTTGGATTTCCTTGATATCCTTCTTTATATTTTAGATTTACCCAAAATTGCTTTCTATTCCAAAATGCATTAGGAGTGGTATGGCATACTTTACTAGCATGCTCCTTTCTGATCTCCTCAATCTTTTTTTGCTTCTCAGGAGCCTTCAATTCATCCTCAATCCTGCGTAAGTGTTCAACCCTTTTTATGGCCCTGATTTGATCTCCCTTTGCTTTGATTTGGGCTTTGAAGTGCTTCATAGTATCAAATTCTAAGTTGCATATGGAATGTGTAATCTCTTCTGTAGATACTAGCGAGAGAAAGAGCTACTTTCTCCTTATAGTAAAATGGTATCCAATTTTCCCGTTCTCATCATATTTTACTCCATGAGGGATGGTGGTTGACAACAGACTAGTTCCCATTACACATTCGTGTTTAAAATAATCTTCTACTAGTAAGAAAATACAATTTATACAAATATTTACAAGGCATACCTTTCCATGGCTGGTCTTATATTCTACTACCTTTCTTCCTCCAAAAACTCAGACTAGGGCTTGGAAAGGTTCCCAGTAATTTGGGTCAACATACTTCCTTTTGAGAAAACACATGTCTTCTCCTTAGTGAATCAATGCTAGCACCAGTAAGTCATCTTCATGTATTTTGATCCGCAACTTTACTACTATCTTCTAGTGGACAACCATCATGAAATGCATTTCATCTTCCTATTGAGATGTTTTTGCTTGTCCTTTCAGTTTCTCAACTGTAGCTTTGAGCTCTTTGACTTCTTGCACCAATTTCAGGTGTTCCTTATGAAGTGTTTCCTGGTCTATCTTTTGTGGCTCTTGGTGCATCTTTTTAAGGAGGGGATAAACATTTTTCTCCATACTAGGCAGGCCTGTTGCCTTCCATGTCCATTTGTTGTTTTCCTTGTCTGACTCCTCCTGGTATTCTTCTTCTGAGTCATGTACATACTTTCTTCTGAATTTTTCTCTGGGGCCTTTAATCCCTTTTCCTTTTCGACCATCAAGGAAGATTGTATTAAAGCTGTTCACCAGTTCATCCTTATGATTTCCTTCTTTCATTTGGGATATTGCTCTTTTCATCAGAATGTTTGGATCTTATTCTGTTCTGGCCATGAAGAAATTTACTTCTTCTGATTCTGTTTTAGAAGGAGATTCATTCTTTGGATGTTGCTTGGTCCAGGCAACAAACAGTCTTTTCTCATCTGATTGGGGAGAACTTTCTGACTCATTTGTTTCTTGTTCTTCCTAGCATTCTTGGCATAATCCTCCACACTTGCATGGTCTATCATACATTTGATGGATATGTATTAGTTCATCATCTCCTGAGCTATTGGAATCATATTGAGAAGTATCTGGACTTAATACTTGTGCATGCATCAAATTCTGGTGTCTGGGTTTTCCTCTTCTGGGGAGACCTCTGAAATTGTCACGAAATGGCTCAGCCTTGGGAAACATTATTTCTCTATTTGTCCATTTATTAGATCCCTTTTTCTTCCTTTGGTAATCTTGGTTCTTTTTATAACATTCGGGAGCAGTATGGCCTTCTTTACCACAGTAGAAGCATTTAATTTTTCTTTTTTCTGGTTCTTTTCAGTAATCTGCTTCTTCTTTTTTCTGTGAGTTTCTTCTGGTTTCCAACTGTTACTTTGTTATCCTTTAGGATTCTTATGGAATATCCTATGACTTGAATGGTGCTTTATTTTCTTATGTGGAGCTTTCTGTGGTTCTATACCAAACATTCTGCAGACTTCCCTACTGCCATGAAAAGAAGTGTTGTGGGAAAGATCTTTATCGAGCTTTGTAGTTTCACTATATTGGAGAAAAATCTTCTCAGTGGTAGCTCGAAATTGTCCCCAAGTGTGGAGAGGGATTCTTCCTAGAATTTGTCCCTGAGTTGTTCCTGAAAACGGGAGGGTAGACCCGCAAAATATTTCTCTCTAAAAACTTTTTCTTCAGTATGGTCAAATTCAATCTGGTAGATGCGGCAAATCCATTGCTTGTGGTACCAATGGAACTGAGTGACAGACTTGATGCGGACCTGGAGCATGATTTGTTTGTGCTTATAAGTCATGGTAGCATTATAACCTCAAAATTCTGCAATGATTGCTTCCAATAGATCACCAATGCTGTTGGGATCATCATGTTGGGTGTTGTTTTGGATTTCAACCTTTTGTGCAGTTGGGAGATGGGTGTTCCACCAAACACCCAAATTACCATTAAAACCAGAAATGATAACATTAAAAGCTTCAGCATGTTCATATTTTCCTGCGGACATATAAGCTTTAAAACAAATCATCATTTTATTAACCATATCAAGAATCTCTCCCTCATTTTTGTCGTCTAGATTCCAAGAATAGAAATTCTTTGGGTTGTAGGACTTCTGGTAACCTGAATATTCTTTGTAGAAATCAGGGGGAACAAATTTGCGGGGTTTATTATAGTCCCATCCTGAATCTTTACCAGTGGGATTGGATCCTGAGGATGGAATACCCAAAGAGCTAGCCATCGAGAATTCTCCAAAGTGTCCAAGATTTGACAGTTCTACCTTGGGCTTATCCACATCTTTTTGGATTCTTCCCAATTTTTTGGCATTTTCATTTACTTTATATGCTATGTAAGATAATGCGTCTCCAAAATTCTTATCTAGGTCTAAGATGGAATCTGTAAGTTCATCTTTGAGAGATTCACATATAGACTTGACTTCTTCAACAGAGACTGGAGAATGTTGATATTTTGGATTCTCAATTCTGTGGTGCTGAATTTCATCATGTATTCTTCTGCAAAGAATTTGCAGGGAATCAATTTGACTTTCCCATGGCATTTTTATTTGGAGTTCTATGTTTTGTATGGCTAGTCCTTTTAATGCCAGGTTTGACCAATTGGCCTATTCTGCTTTGTCATTATTGAGAATGACTGGAGCTGCAGGCGCAGGTCCTTCTTCATAGTCTAATTTGATAGGCCTGAATAGCGAGAAATTAGCCTCAGTATATATCTCTTCTCCTGTTGGAGTTTTCAAAAAATGTCCTTTTGAGGTTCATTCTCCTCTAGATTCTACTTTTTTGGTTTCAGGTGGAAGACTAGATTGCATCATAGCAAGAGTTTGCTGGAACTCCTTTCTCGATTCATAAAAGGATATACACTAGTTGTGGAAATCCATTTCGAAGTGCCATCTTTTAGACAATCTTCTTCTTTCTCTTCTTTCTCCTTTGGGGAGATCTTGATTCCAGAATTCTTCTGCTTCTGGATGAGTATGTAAATTCCAATAAAATAAATTCTTCATCATCTTATCTTTGGGATTGAAAGGGGAATGACCATACTTAATGGTTTCAAAGATCTCTTTTTGAGCCAGAGATGGCTCTCTGATATCCTTGATTGAACAAGGTTTCAGTCTTGACAAGGGAAGAGCCATTTTATGTTGTATCTTTTGTTGTCATGCAGCCAACCGGTACTACTCATCTTTTTCGATTTCTCTGGAATCTAGGTCAAGCAGTTGTTTTGTCTGGCTTGATATAGGACAAAACCCAATTCCTGTTCGATCTTGATGGGGTCTTTGGATTGACAAGATTTGGTCTAGTTGGGAGGTAGCATCTAGTACTTCATATTTTTGGATTATGATTATACTATTGGATGCTTTCTGGAAAATTTCTTCCCACCATCCTGGAGGGGAGGATGCCATCATAAAATGTGTCTCATGCGGATATTGACTCAAAGGTGATGGCTCACATTCTGAGTTTGGGAAAGGATATTTCTATGACCGTTTGATGTCACTAGGTTTCTTATCATTTGGATGCTTTTGGGGTACCATGCATTGACAAACAAGGAAGACGATTGTAAGTGGAATATTCACATGAACCTTTTCATGTAGGAAAATGGGATCTTTGAGTGTTGGTTCTTTAAGAGAAGTAGTTCTTTCTAGAGGAGTTTTTGATGAATTAACGCGTAGGGATATGGATTTGATAAAGGGAATGTTTCCACCACGCTGAGATATAGAAGTAGGAAAAAAGATAACTGCAGAAGAGGAAGTTTCCCGGATATTTGAAGTGGTAATAGTTTGGGAAAGAGGTTGCTTGGGGGCATCTATTACCCGTTCTGGGGGAAAACTGAGTTGATTCAATGTTATCTTGGAAGGAACAAGAGCACCATTCTTGGGATCACTTTTGACAAAGATAGTGGCAGTATCTTGATCTCAGGGAAGGAGCTGATTGATAGGGTTTTCAGTGTTTGTGAATCATAAAGCAAGAGAATGATGAATATTAAGGTTAAGAGCTCCGAGTTTCATGTCAAAACCATAGGTAAAAATATTCACTTCTGAAACATTGTGAATCCAGGGATCATTAAGAGAGATATTAAAACCAGGGATGATGTCTAGATATTGGATTCCATTAGAGAGTGGCATCTACACTCCTCCGATTATTATATCCATAAATTTGTTGTGACGGTTGTCTAAACAATAGACGAGGGCTGTGGTATTAATCCCATGTCGAACTAAGGGTTCGACCCCAATAAGAGCCCTTCCCAAATTGATAAATTTTTTCCCATATTTTTTCTTATAATATTTGAATTCTGCAGGATCTAACATACCAAGGGTTTGGCCTACAACACTTGTATTTACAGTAACCTCACTGACTCCTTGGACTTTAAATAACTGTTTAGACTTTAAATGAAACATAGACATATCTTTATATATCTGATCAATTGATAGTTGGGGTACCTGAAACGGTTTGGAAGGGTCATTATTAACAAACTCAATACTTCCATGATTTATCCATTGAATATCTTTGCTAGGAAACAATGCATCCATAAAAGACAAAGAAGTAGAACCATCATCTTATTTATTTTTTAAAGCATCATTATAAGAGATATGAGAGTCCATGATAAACTTAGGAACCAAATGGCTCTGATACCACAATTGTCGTAGGGGTCTCTACGCCTAGTAGACTTGATAAAATCGCAGCGCCGGGCTTGCTTCCTTCTAGCTGAATATCTGCAATTCACGAGCTTTCTGCCTTTCTTCAACCACTCCTTGTAATGTCGAACATGTGCTTGTTCTTGTGTTGATTCAGTGTTGATGAGTCCTAGGTCTTGGAAATTTGTTTGTAACACATGGGAGGAATCAATGGCCTATCTTAGTTTTCGGCCATAAACCATGTTGGGAACTCCACAGGTCGATGTTGGATATCTCCTTTGTTCTGGTACTAAATTTATCAACAGGTTTGGGTGTTGTAAATTCTCATCCAAGAATTATGTGGACCTCAGCTGCCAAGTGGGCTTCAATTGTTCCACATAATCCTCCCAACTCATTTCATCATCAATGTATCTGCAGGAGTCACTTCCTTCATGCCATTCTGTTATCATCATCATGCAACTGGGGGTTGCAATCCCATATTTATCCTGTAAATGTTCTCTTGTAAGAAAATCTGCAGTACAATTTTGGGTTCCTTTGATGTGCTTAATTTCAAACTCAGACTAAGAAAACATGGCCTACCATCTGGCAAACTTGGTTTTGGCAGAGGAATTTTTGAGGGGATTTTCTAGGACAAATTTCATTGCTTAGCTGTCTGTTTTGATTATAAAACTTGTTATTCATCAAGTGTATTTCAAACTTCTGGATGGAATTCAGACATGCCTTAATTTATTTGTCAATAGTATGATACTTTCTTTGGAAATCATTCCATAGTCCTGATGCATACCATAATACTTCTTCATCAGTGTCATTGCAATCTCTTCGACACTTTTTCAGGACTGCTCCCCATCCTTCTTCTGATGCATCTGTCTCTAAGAAATTCATCAGACTTTCATCTGTTATGTGTAAAACTGGGAGAGTTTTTACCTTGGATTTTATCTGCTTGACTACTTCTGTATGCTTCCGTGGTCATGGTGGAGGACTTGTTCCCTGCCTTTTATTTAATAGTTTTCTATCTTGTGCACAATTTTCATAATATAATGTTACATAATTTAGGAAGCCTAAGAACCTCTGCAATTGTTTTTTGTCTAAGATGACATATGACAAGTTATCAACAAAGTCAACAGCATGTTGTTGGACTTCAATCTTTCCATTCTTTATTTTTTGCCCTAGGAATTCGATCTCTATTTGGAATAGCTTCATCTTTTTCTCAGATAGCACAAATCTGTTCTTATAAAGGACATGAAGAAGGGTCCTATGATGCTTCATATGTTCATCAACTGAATTTGAAAATACAAGAATATCATCAATGTAGACCATGAACCAATCCATATATGGTTCTAACATAGATTCCATAGTTCTTTGAAACTCTGAAGGGGTAGTCTTTAATCCAAAAGGCATTACCTTCCATTCATATTGTCCATGTGGAACATTGAAAGCTGTCTTGAACTGGTCTTCTGGTTTGATTCCAATCTGCCAGAAGCCGGATTTCAGATCGAACTTAGAGAAGATCTTTGCTACTGCAATTCTCTTGATCATATCATATTTATTTGGGGCTGGATACCTTACCCATTCTAGGGCGTCGTTGAGCGTCTTGTAGTTGATCACCATTCTTGGTACTCCACAAAGCTTATCAGAGTGTTATTTACACAGAAGGCTGAACAAGACCACAGGATTATTGAATGCTTGATAAGTCCTTTACTAAGCAAGTCCTGAATTTATTTTCTGCATCGACTTCGGTATTCCTTGTTCATGGGGATTTCTCTGCTTCTGCTTGGATTTCCTTGATATCCTTCTTTATATTTTAGATTTACCCAAAATTTCTTTCTATGCCAAAATGCATTAGGAGTGGTATGGCATACTTTACCAACATACTTTTTTTTGATCTCCTCAATATTTTTCTGCTTCTCAGGAGCCTTCAATTCATCCTCAATTCCGTGTAAGTGTTCAACCCTTTTTATGGCCCTGATTTGATCTCCCTTTTCTTTGATTTGGGTTTGAAGTGCTTCATAGTATCAAATTCTAAGTTCCATATAGAATGTGTAATCTCTTATGTAGATACTAGCAGGAGAAAGATTTGCTTTCTCCTTATAGTAAAATGGTATCCAATTTTCCCTTTATCATCACATTTTACTCCATGAGGGATGGTGGTTGACAACAAACTAGTTCCTATTACACATTCGTGTGCAAAATCATCTTCTACTAGTAAGAAAATACAATTTATACAAAAATTGCCAAGGCATACCTTTCCATGGCTGATCTTATATTCTACTTCCTTTCTTCCTCCAAAACCTCTGACTGGGGCTTGGAAAGGTTACAAGTAATTTGGGTCAACATACTTCCTTTTGAGAAAACACATGTCTTCTCCTGAGTCAATCAATGTTAGCACCATTAATTCATCTTCATGTATTTTGATCTGCAACTTTACTATTGTCTTCTGGTGGAAATCCATCATGAGATGCATTTCATCTTTCTGCCATGGTAGCTCTGGTTGAGAAGTTTCTTCTGGTCCTTTCAGTTTCTCAACTGTAACTCTGAGCTTTTTTACTTGCACCAATTTCAGGTGTTCCTTATGAAGTGTTGCCAGCTCTATCTTTTGTGGCTCCTGGTGCATCTTTGTAAGGAGGGGATAAACATTTTTCTCCATACTAGGTAGGTTTGCTACCTTTTATGTCCACTTGTTGTCTTCCTTGTATGAATCCTCCTGGTCTTCTTCTTTTGAGTCATGTACATGCTTTCTTCTGAATTTTTCTCTGGGGCCTTTAATCCCTTTTCCTTTTCGATCATCAAGGAATATTTTATTAAAGCTGTTCACCAGTTCATCCTTCTGATTTCCTTCTTTCATTTGGGATATTTCTCTTTTCATCAATACCTTTGGATCTTCTTCTGTTCTGGCCATGAAGCAATTTACTTGTTTTGATTCTTTTTCAGAAGGAGATTCATTCTTAGGATGTTGCTTGGTCCAGGCAGCAAGCAATCTTTGCTCATGTGATTAGGGAGAACTTTATGACTCATATGGTTCTTGTTCTTCCTGGAATTATTGGCATACTCCTCCACACGTGCATGGTATATCATACATTTGATGGATATGCACTAGTTCATCATCTTTTGAGTTATTGGAATCATATTCAGAAGCATCTGGACTTAATACTTCTGCATGCATCAAATTCTGGTGTCTGGGTTTTCCTCTTCTGGGGAGACCTCTGAAATTGTCATCAAATGGCTCGTCCTTGGAAAACATTCTTTCTCTATTTGTCCATGTCCTAGCTCCCTTTTGCTTCCTTTGGTAATCTTGTTTATTTTTATAACATTCGGGAGCATTATGGCCTTCTTTACCACAGTAGAAGGATTTAATTTTTCTTTTTTTGGTTCTTTTATGTAATCTGCTTCTTTTCTGTGAGTTTCTTCTGGTTTCCATCTATTACTTTGTCGTCCTTTAGGATTCTTATGGAATATCCTATGACTTGAGTGGTGCTTGCTTTTCTTACGTGGAGCTTTTCGTGGTTCTATACCAAACATTCCGCAGACTTCCCTACTGCCATGAAAAGAAGTGTTGTGGGAAAGATCTTTATCGAGCTTTTTAGTTTCACAATATTGGAGAAAAATCTTCTCAGCAGCACCTTGAAATTGTCCCCAAGTGTGGAGAGAGAGGTCTTCCTGGAATTTGTCCCTGAGTTGTTCCCGGAAACCGAACGGTAGACCCGCAAAATATTTCTCTTTAAACACTTTTTCTTCAGTGCGATCAAATTCAATATGGTAGATGCGGCGAATCAATTGCTTGTGGTACAAATGGAACTAAATGACAGACTTGATGCGGAGCTGGAGCATGATTTGTTTGTGCTTATCAGTCATGGTATCACTATAACCACAAAATTCAGCAATTATTGCTACCAATAGAGTGCCAATAATGTTGGGCTCATCATAATGGGTGTTGTTTTGGATTTGAACCTTTAGAGCAGTTGGGAGATGGGTGTTCCACCAAACACCCAGATTACCATTAAAACCATAAACGATAACATTAACAACTTTAGCATGTTCATATTTTCCCGTGGACATATAAGCTTTAAAACAAATCATCATTTTACTAACCATATCAAGAATATCTCTCTCATTTTTGTTGTCTAGATTCCAAGATTAGAAATTCTTTGGGTTGTAGGACTCTTGGTAACCTGAATCTTCTTTGTAGAGGTCAGGGGGAACAAATTTGCGGGGTTTATTATAGTCCCATACTGAATCTACTGCCATGAGGGAAACTTCTTTACCATTTGGATTAGATCCTGAGGATGGAATACCCAAAGAGCTAGCCATTGAGAATTCTCCAAAGCATCCAAGCTTTGACAGTTCTACCTTGGGATTATCCACATCTTCATGGATTCTTCCCAATTTTTTGGCATTTTCATTTACTTTATCTGCTATGTAAGAGAATGTGTCTCCAAAATTCTTATCTAGGTTTGAGATCGAACCTCTAAGTTCATCTTTGAGAGATTCACATATAGACTTGACTTCTTCAGCAGAGACTGGAGAATGCTCATATTTTGGATTCTCAATTCTGAGGTGTTGATTTTCATCATGTATTCTTCTGCAAAGAATTTGAAGGGAATCAATTTGACTTTCTCGTGGCATTTTTCTTTGGAGTTCTATGTTTTGTATGGCTAGTCCTTTTAATGTCAGGTTTGACCAATTGGCCTGTTCCGCTTTGTCATTATTGAGAATGACCGGAGCTACAGGCGCAAGTCCTTCTTCATAGTCTAATTTCATAAGCCTGAATGGCGGGAAATTAGCCTCAGTATATATCTCTTCTCCTGTTCGATTTTTACACAAATGTCCTTTTGAGGTCCGTTCTCCTCTATATTCTGCTTTTTTGGTTTTAGGTGGCAGACTAGATTGCATCATAGCAAGAGTTTGTTGGAACTCCTTTCCCCATTCATAAAAGGATATCCACTGGTTGTAGAAATCCATTTCGAAGTGCCATCTTTCAGACAATCTTCTTCTTTCTCCTTTGGGGAGATCTTGATTCCAGAATTCTTCTGCTTCTAGATGAGTATGTAAATCCCAATAAAATAAATTCTTCATCATCTTATCTTTGGGATTGAAAGGGGAATGACCATACTTAATGGTTTCAAATATCTCTTTCTTATCCAGAGATGGATCTCTGATATCCTTGACTGAACAGGGTTTCAGTCTTGACGAGGGAAGAGACATTTTCTGTTGTATATTTTGTTGTCGTGCATCCAACCGGTACTACTCATCTTTTTCCATTTCTCTGGAAGGTAGGTCAAGAAGTTATTTTGTTTGGATTGAGATAGGACAAAACCCAAGTCCTGTCCGATCTTGATGGGTTCTTTGGATTGACAAGATTTGGTCTAGTTGGGAGGTAGCATCTAATACTTCATCTTTTTGGATTATGATTATACTATCGGATGCTTTCTAGAAAATTTCTTCCCACCATCCTGGAGGGGAGGATGCCATCATAAAATGTGTCTTATGCAGATATTGAGTCAATGGTGATGGCTCACATTCTAGGTTTGGGAAAGGATATTTCTGTCACCGTTTGTTGTCACTAGGATTCTTATCATTTGGATGTTTGTGGGGTACCATGCATTGGCAGTCAGGGCAGACGATTGTAAGGGGAATATTTACAGGGAACGTTTCATGTAGGCAGATGGGATCTTGAGTGTTGGTTCTTTAAGAGAAGTAGTTCTTGCTAGAGGAGGTTCTAATGAACTAGCGCGTAGGGATCTGGATTTGATAAAGGGAATGTTTCCACCACGCTGAGCTGTAGAAGCAGGAAAAGAGATAACCCCGAAAGAGGAATTTTCCTGGATATCTTAAGTGGTAATAGTTTGGGAAAGAGGTTGCTTGGGGGCATCTATTACCCATTCTAGGGGAAAACTGAGCTGATTCAATGTTATCTTGGAAGAAAAAAGAGAACCATTCCTGGGGTCACTTTTGACCAAGACAGAGATAGTATATCGATCGCGCAGAAGGAGTTGATTGATAGGGTTTTCAGTGTTTATGAACCGTAAAGCAAGAGAATGATGAATACGGAGGTTAAGAGCTCCACGTTTCATGTCAAAACCAGAGGTAAAAATATTCACTTCTAAAACTTTGTGAATCCAGGGACCATTAAGAGAGATATTAAAACCAGGGACGATGTCCAGATACTGGATTCCATTAGAGAGTGGCATCTACACTCCTCCGATTATTGCATTTATAAATTTGTTGTGACGATTGTCTAAAAAATAGACGAGGGCTGTGGCATTAATCCCATGTCTAACTAAGGGTTCGACCCCAATAAGATCCCTTCCCAAATTGACAAAAATTTTCCCATATTTTTTCTTATAATATTTCACTTCTGCAGGATCTAACAGACCAAGGGTTTGGCCTACGGAACTTGTATTTACAGTAACCTCACTAACTCCTTCTCGGACTTTAAATAACTGTCTAGACTTTAAATGAAACATATACATATCTTTATATATATGATCAGCTGATAGTCGGGGTAGCTGAAACGGTTTGGAAGGGTCATTATTAACATACTCAGTACTTCCATGATTTATCCATTGAATATCTTTGCTAGGAAACAATACATCCATATAAGATGAAGAAGTAGAACCATCATATGATTTATTTTTTAAAGCATCATTATAAGAGATATGAGAGTCCATGATAAACTTGGGAACCAAATGGATCTGATACCACAATTTTCATAGGGACCTCTACACCTGGTAGACTGGATAAAATCGCATCACCGGGCTTGCTTCCTTCTGGCTGAATATATGCAACTCATGAGCCTGCTACCTTTCTTCAATCACTCCTTGTAATGTTGAACATGCGCTTGTCCTAGTGCTGTTGAATCCTAGGTCTTGGAAATTTGTTTGTAGCACATGGGAGGAATCAATGTCCTGTCTTAGTTGTCGGACATAAACCATGTTGGGAACGCCACAAGTCGATGATGGATATCTCTTGTTTTCTGGTACTAAATTTATCAACAATTTTGGGTGTTGTAAATTCTCATCCAAGACTTATGTGGACCTCAGCTACAAGGTGGGATTCCATTGTTTCGTATAATCCTCCCAGCTCATTTCATCATCAACATATCTGCAAGATTCACTTCCTTCATTCCATTCTGTTATCATCATCATGCAACTGGGGGCTGCAATCCCATATTTATCCTGTAAATGTTCTCTTGTAAGAAAATCTGGAATAGAATTTTGGGTTCCTTTGATGTGCTTAATTTCAAACTCATACTGAGAAAACATGGCCTGCCATCTGACGAACTTGGCTTTGGTAGTGGAATTTCTGATGGGATTTTCTAGGACAAATTTCATTGCCTCGTTGTCTGTTCTGATTAGAAACTTCTTATTCATCAAGTGTATTTCAAACTTCTTGATGGCATTTAGACATGCCTTAATTTCTTTGTCAATAGTATGATACTTTCTTTGGGAATCATTCCATAGTCCTGATGCATACCATACTACTTCTTCATCAGTGACATTGCAATCTCTTCGACACTATTTTAGGACTACTCCCCATCCTTCTTCTAATGAATCTATCTCTAAGATCTTCATCAAACTTTCATCTATTATGTGTAAAACGGGGAGAGTTTTTACCTTGTATTTTATCTGCTTGACTGCTTCTGTATGCTTCTATATGCTTCTGTGTCCATGGTGGAGGACATGTTCCTAGCCTTTTATTTAACAGTTTTCTATCGTGTGCACAATTTTCATAATATGATGTTACATAATTTAGGCATCCTAGGAACCTTTGCAATTGTTTTTTGTCTAAGATGACATCTAGGAATTTATCAGCAAAGTCAATAGCATGTTGTTGGACTTCAATCTTTCCATTGTTTATTTTCTTCCCTAGGAATTCGATCTCTATTTGGAATAGCTTCATCTTCTTCTCAGATAGCACAAATTCGTTCTTATAAAGGACATGAAGAAGGGTCCTATGATGCTTCATATGTTCATCAACATATTTTGAAAATAAAAGAATATCATCAATGTAGACAATGAGCCAATCCATATGTGGTTCTAACACATATTCCATAATTCTTTGAAATTATGAAGGGGCATTCTTTAATCCAAAAGGAATTACCTTCCATTCATATTTTCCATGTGGAACATTGAAAGCTATCTTGAACTGGTCTTCTGGTCTGATTCTAATCTTCCAGAAGCCATACTTCAGAACGAACTTAGAGAAGATCGTTGCTCCTGCAATTCTCTTGATCGGATCATATTTATTTGGGACTTGATACCTTACCCATTCCAGGGCTTCATTGAGCAGCTTGTAGTTGATCACCATTCTTGGTACTCCACGAAGCTATTCAGAGTGTTTATTTGCATAGAAGAATGAACAAGACCATGGACTTCTTGAATGCTTGATAAGTCCTTTACTAAGAAATTCCTAAATTTCTTTTCTGCATCGACTTCGGTATTCCTTGTTCATGGGGATTGCTTTGCTTCTACTTGAATTTCTTTGATATCCTTCTTTATATTTTAGATTTTGTTACACCCAAAATCTACTCATCATAAGATTCAGTGTATACACCCCTAAAGATACTTGGACTAAATAATCATCCTAGGAGGATTTTTGTTCAGTTGTGCTAGGTTTTGAAGGGTCATCGCAGGTTTCACACTAGCAACATGCGACGTCGCAGCTTGATCCATTGCAGGGTGCGGTGAGGTCAGTTAATGGGAAAAAATAGCTTATTCGAGATCCTTCTCGAAACTTGCTCATTTAGGGGCTTATCCCTGACCTTTAGGGGAGCTGGTACTCGACCCGTAACTCTTTGGGAGGATCCCCTATCTCTGTCCTACCATCTCTCAACCTATCCTATCCATATCCTATCCATTTAGTCCTATATAAGTGAAGCTCACTCCCATCCCAAAGGGAGGAAGCCTATGGTATCTATATGCTGGTGAAATCACTCTTAGAACACCTCCATTCACCTATTGGAGAACCCATACTTCCTTGGAAGGACATGGCAATTGGCTTGGTCGGAGAAGGGCTACTACGTTAAGTCTTGGTTGTAGTTCTATATCTTATCATGTACTCCTCTATTTACAGTAATACAAATGCTTTCCACCAATATTGTTCATGTGTGTAATGATATTGAGTAGTTTACCTGCTTAACTGTTTACTTAGATCTCTTATTGTATAGGTGTATTTTACTGGTTTCTCTTGTTTCTTTGTCTTGACATTCTTGCAGCTTGGATCTGACGACCGTGAGACGTGGAGCAACATTTAGGAGAAAGGATTGCGAAGTAAAAGGTAAGACATCTAGTACTCGATCCTTAAGTAGAGCTAGGAGATGTATTTGTAGTCTGTTCTATTTGTTCTAGACTCACATTGAGCTAGGGAGATCCTACTTGTGTCCTTTCGAGTGGATTTTCCGATAACAAATCTGGCGACCATACTGGGGAGTGAACATTGCCTTATAGTTGTCAATTTGAATGTCGTTTTTCATTTGATTTCTTTCCAGCCATTCTATTTTGTCATTTCCTCGTTGAAGTTGATTTCACCATCAGATCTTCACCTTGAAGAGTCTGATTAGATTCCTTTGAGTTTGTACTTCTCATTTGCAGACCTTTTTTATGCTCATTATCTGGAGAATTGGTTCATTTTTGAACTCAGATCTCGCCTGTCACACCTGGTCAGTGTACCCAGAGCAACATTGTGTTGTTCTTGATCTCTGTTCTTTTCCTATTAGTCTGTCGTCACAACCCTTCCATTGGTATACTGCGACGTCGTTGCACTTCCCGCATTGGTGAACTGCGACATCGCATTGTGTATAAGCACAGAGTGCGCTGATCTGCAAAAATTGCCATACAGACATCTTTTCTCCATTTCTGATTTGAGTTTTGGTTTGTGTACAGACTCCTCTGCACTGTACCTTCCAGGCAGAGACCCTTTTTGTCCAACAGTGTTTTGTTTGGCTTATTTTTATTGGTTTTTGGGTCTTTTTGAGATTTGGATTCATGTTTGGCCCTTCGAGTCAAAAGTAGTGTTTTGCTTGTGTCGTTTTGACGCATCTCAAGGTTTTGAGATCATTTTTGGTTTGGTGTGATTGACTTGTTTTGAAGACTTGAAAAGTGTGGGATAACCATGTCTTTTTTAGCCTCTCTTTCTTGGGTTATGCACCTTGTTTCCCTTACATGCTAAGCTATATAATGATTATTGGAAAAGATTGATTCTTTGTCTCCACTTTAGTTCAAAGAAAAGCTTGATTTTGTCACTCTTTTGCTATATTCATGAAATTGGAAAACATAAGTATTCTTCTTGCTTTAATTTGATCATTTGAAATTCTTGGTCTCACACTCATAGGGAGAAGAAAAGGCTTGTTTCAGTTTTGTGTACATTTGAGTTAGACATGATTATTAAGTGCCTTTCTTTGTATTGCATTTGATTGGAAACGTTTGTGGAATCCTCCTTTCCATAGCTTAGATGTGTATTTTTCAAGTGTAAAAAGATAGGAAATGAGTTATAAATATTGCATTTGGTAGATTTTGAGCCTCTCTTGAGTGCCTTTGAGTTGTTTGGGTGCTTGCCATTTTTTCTTTGGGAATTTCTGAAAGATTAGAGTGCTGTAGATATCTTCTCACTTTCTGTATATAGATATGAAAAGCGTTGAGTTATCAAATTTCATTTTTGGTACTTGCATTTGAAAATTGAAAAGTGCTTCATAATTTTGTCTTACACATTGTTAAGATTAGTTGCATCTTTCATTTTCTTTGTGCTTTCTGGCTGATTATTGTGGAAAGTTAGAATTATTGCACTCTAGGAAGGAATTCTTCTTTTCGCTACTACTTAAGTACTTTCGGTTTGAAAGAAAAAAGATCTCTCCTTACCTTAAGTAGTTTTCATTGAAAAGGAAAAGAAAATGTGCATTATCATGTAGTTGAGGATTGCATTATGTTTACATTTATGTACTCACCTCATGCATCCACCTAACCGTACAAGATAAAATTAATGCTAGCTTAGGTTCAAATCATTTAGTAACTGTGTGTAAGTTAGAGACGTGTTCTGACGTCTTTAAGCGTGGCAGCTGTCGTTATTTGCCAGCACTGTATCCCACGGGTATTGTAGTCTTCCACGTACATTGGTATATTGAGCTCCTTCACGTACCCACCAAGTACCATAATCCGTACTTGGCGTATATCGAAGGGTGTATCATGTACTCGACACGTATATCGGAAGGTCTCTTGCCGAACGGTTGTGCATTAGACAACACCACTATGGATTTGAGCTCCCACGTACCTTGCATATATCGGGAGACACCATTAGGATTCCTGAAACCAACTGAGTTAACCATTTGGCCATCTTGGCAAAGCAATACACCGAGAACAGCACTCGGGGAGATTAGCACGCATGTACTATCCAGGTAATCGGGTATGCAAGCAAGGGTACGGTCCCAATCCTCCTTGTCGCGTCATATTGTTGGACCCTGCAGTATATAGTGGTTTGCGATGCCTTGATAATCCCATGAGATTCCAGACCTTGAATCCACTCCTATTCACACAGTTTGCTTGTTGCTTTTAGACTTGAGTAGTGTTTGACTTGTGTGGTACTTTAGAGACTCTTAGGAAGTTTAGATATGGAAGATTCTTCGAGGACTACCAACCAGGAGGCACCTTCCAAGGTATGCCATTTTTTATTCCCCCTTGTGGAACTGTTGGTCCTCCCTTCATGGCTACGTTGAGTCTTCTGAGATTGACGATAGGATTACCAGTATGGTTATTCTCCAATCTAGTTATACCAAGTGCACCAATCGTGTCAGACCTAGGTCCTTCATCACATGAGCATCAATCTCATGATGACCCTTCTCCTTCTCTGTTGACATTTGAATCGGCTTCCATCTCTTCCTCTTCTCCTACTGAAAACTATGATGTTAGTAAGAAGGCAAGTGTGAAGAAGAAGAAAGGGAAGATTAAGAAGAAGAAAGATAAGAAAGAGACCAAGCATCAACCATCTACCTCTGATGGCACTCATTCTATGAGAACACCTCGTAAGCCAAAGTTCCCTTGCAAACTTTGCAAGGGTGATCACCTTCTCAAGAATTGTCCCAGTCTTTCCCGTGTGTCAGAAGTGTGGTCTAAAAACCCCAAACCGCTTGTATCGTCAACCTCTGACCATCATGTTGATGACACTCCCTCGACTAGTGACCTGTTGGTGAAGGGTTGGAAGAGTAAAGTCCTGTACCCCTGTTTGATATGCAAGGGTATGCACCATAGTTTCCTTTGTCCAAGCATGGATGAAGCTTCACGGTGGTTGGAAGATATTACTAGTTCTCAACAAGTGCTTCCAACAAGCGATAGTAAGTTGTCCCTCGATCCCTCGCTGGTTAACCAAGTGATCAATTCAGTTTCATCTATAATTGATCCCGCTCTTCCTTCTGAGAGTGAAGTGATTGAGTCGCTATTATCTCCACTTGATCCCGCTCTTTCATTGGAGAAAGTCCAGACTGAAGCAGTCACCATGACACAATCTTCATCTCATTCTTATCTTCCAAGTGAGAGTGAATTGGAAACCGTTGATGTTTTCCTAGTCAGTTCAGAATTTCCTAGGCAAGGGGAAACCCTGTCCATTTCTATAGGAAACCCTCTAAATATTGAGGTTATTTCCTTTGATTGGAATGGTCTAACAGAATCTCGTCTTCCTTCGAGTATTCCTTTTCAAATATCTATAGGAGTTTCCGATAAAGAAATATTTCGTACAATAGTTGATGAGGGAGATTCTGTTAGTATTTTATCCTCAACTGCTTGGCAAGCCATAGGTTCGCCTCAGCTTGTGCCAGTCACTGACCAGATTTTGGCTTTTAATAGAAGGCCTACCAGACCTTTAGGGATTCTCCCACAGTTACCTGTCATGCTGAGAGGTAAAACTGTTTATGTTGATGCCATGGTTGTCCAAGGTCCTTTAGATTTCAATCTACTCCTTGGATGTGATTATGTCTATGCTATGAAAGCCGTCATGTCCACACTATTTCGAGTGATGTATTTTCCCTATGATGGGAGGATTGTGACCATTGATCAGCTTTCCTACGTGACACCCACTCATCATATGACTCCTAGTCATCAGACTTCCCTAAATGTTCCACATGTTTTAGTGGTTTCTTCCCCCTGAGGATGGGGGGCATGAACACGGTTTATGTTATGTTTCAAGTTCGTTAAAAAATTAAACCAACCACCCTAGCATAGTTTCCCTTTGGTTTCAAGCTTGCATAAAAATGAAACCAATCCATTAGAGCACAGTTTTATTCTATTTCAAGCTCGTTAAAAAATGAGATAGACCCCTCTAAGCATAGTTTACCTTTGGTTTCAAGCTTGCATAAAAATGAAACCATCCACTCGAGCACAATTTTATTCCATTTCAAGCTCGTTAAAAAATAAGATGGGCCCCCTCAAGCATAGTTATTGTCTATTTCAATCTTGTGTAAAAATGAAATAGATCTCCCTCCCATCAATTTGAGTCTCTCTCTAGAGTTAGAAATTGAACCTTCATTTCATCTGATTCTCATTTTCCCCCCCTTGGTGAACATTTTCATATTAGTAGCCAAGTTGGTAGTTGGGTTAGCAAGAAGCATTTTCAGATGAAATGAAGCTTGGGGGGCATGCCACATGTCATACCGTCAACAATCATGTTGAGGGAACACTACCATGTTAAGCCGCTAGCAATCATGTTGGGGGAACTTTGTAACCTCTGGGCATCATGTTGGGAAGGAACCCGTCAATGGGCCTTAACCTATGAGCATAGTTCCCTTTCTGTTTCAATCTCTTTAAAAAATGAAACAAGTCTTTTGAGCAGAGTTCTATTCCTGTGTCAAGCTCGTTAAAAAATGAAACATATCCTTTTCCATTGAGTCAAGTCTTTCCATAGACTTAGTACCTAAACCTTCTTTTCACCCACCTATGCCTTAGGCAAATGAAATGAAGCTTGGGGGCATGTCTTCAACCTATGGAAGTTACGTTGAAGACAACTCGATCGCCTCTCCACACCACGTTGGAGCTAAGTCACTTACTTCTAGCAATCATGCTGGGGGCATGCACCAACCTTTGGATTTCATGACAGGAAGAAATACACCATTGGAAACATTTTCGAGCATACTTTCCTTTTTAGGTTTCGAGCTCATTAAACCATGAAAATTATCCTGAGCATTATTCCAACATATCTTCGAGCTCGTTAAAAACAGTAAGATAGTATTTGAGCTTACTTTTCACCTTTTTCATGCTCTGATTGAAACATGAAAAGTGGTTTGAGCTTACTTTTTACTTTTTCGTGCTCTGGTTCAAATATGAAAAGGATTTCAAGTGCTTTTGATACCATTATCGTGCTCGTTAAAAATTTGAGTAAAAAGGTGTGTCTAACAAGTATAGGTTTATCACTTTATCCAGCCTCACTAGACTATTTACGGAAAAAGAACTGTTTCGAGTTTACTTTTTCCTTTGTCGTACTCGATCATCAACCATGACAAAGTTTTTCATGGAGTCCTTTTAAGCTCCTTTTAGACTCCTAAAATAGGAAAAGATGGCCAAGCGAACTTGTCGCGTTCACGCTTGTTAAAGTATTTGAATGGTCGTCTCCCTGGTGATAGTTTACCCCTTTTTCGGACAAGAGGGCACTATTTACGAAAAAGGTATACTTCAATCAATCATGATTGGAAGAGTTCTCTCTCACGTTGTTTTACCCTTTTCCGGGCGAAGAGACTAACTTTACGAAAAATGACCTTTTGGAGTCTCCTTTAGTTCTTTTCAGACTCTCTAAACATGAAATGACAACCGAGCTTACCTTCTATGGACTCGTTAAAATTTTCACATTAAAGGGCCTGTGATGGGACGAACCCCTCCTATCCCAGGTTCAAAACATTTGGGATTGGACTCATCTATGAGATGAGCTATACTGAGCATCTGGTTACCCTCATCAAGCTCGTAAAAAACACATGAAGCACTCATCATTCATGATGGGGAAAAAGGAAAGTGTTTTTGTTACATACCTTATTAGTGGTAGTATGTAGTCGTTCTTGAACATGGCACTCATCTACATTTGCATATAGCACTTGGATCATCCATTTGTCCTTGATTTCCACTTATTTCCTGAGTATTATTACTCCTTTGAGTCATTCAGAGAAAAGCTTCCATCATCATTCGATTTGAAAATTTGTGTCGCACTCGTTGTGTTAATACTGCCAAGTCATGTCATGCCCATGTTCAAGAATATGTTTACCATTTGTAGTTAGTACACCCGCCATCACATCAGTCTACTCTGAGTCAGTCTTGCATGTTACTGTACCATCCGATCTACCCTACACATATTTGTCGTGTTTCATGTCAATTGATTGGGGATTCATCATGGCCCTCCTTCGACAGATTCATCCTTGTCGACTTCAACACATCATACCAGGATTGAATCTAGAAACCAGTCAAGTACCTTGGCCCTGCATGCCTCAATGGCAGGTTACTTCGCTTTCATCATGAGTTTGCGTCATTGACACTTGATTGAAATATTTCATCTTGCGTTCGACTTCAACTCATTTATTCACGCTCGATGATATGTATTGTGATACCTTGGGAATCATTGACATCAATGGTGATATCCCTCGCACTTGTTAACGGTTTACATCAATGACTGGTAATCAAGTGGTTTCTACCATGTTTGATGTCAAGACATTTGTAATCACATGGATAGATTCGTATCATTGCGAGTTTAGCTTGAAGACCCTGGGGAGTCATGTTTTACCCAGGTTGCGATGGAGTTTGTATTGAGTCATATTACACGAATCCACTTTTGTATTGGTCATGGCTGTGTTATCATCTCATCATGGATCTACTCTTGTGTCTAGTAGCCATGATTGTGTTCAGTCGATCATTACTACCATGGATCTGTAATGTATTGGTCGGCAGCCATGTTGTACTTCATATGAGATTGTTAGTTCAGAGTCAGTTGTACTACAACAGTGTCCTTCATCCATTGAGCGTGTTGCCATTACTTATTTCAAAGAACTTCACCTATACATCCTTAATAGCTTCATGCTTTGGGGGGAATTCTGTTACACCCAAAATATACTCATCATAAGATTTAGTGTATACACCCCTAAAGATACTTGGACTAAATAATCATCCTGGGAGGATTTGTGTTTAGTTGTGCTAGGTTTTGAAGGGTTGTCATAGGTTGCACACTAGCAACATGCGACGTCACAGCTTGCTCCACTGCAGGGTGCGACGAGGTCAGTTAATGGGAAAAAATAGCTTATTTGAGATCCTTCTTGAAACTTGCTCATTTAGGGGCTTATCCTTGACCTCTAGGGGAGCTGGTACTCGAACCCTAACTCTTTGAGAGGATCCCCTATCTCTCTCCTACCATATCTCAACCTATCCTATCCATATCCTATCCATTTAGTCCTATATAAGTGAAGCTCACTCCCATCCCAAAGGGAGGAAGCCTATGGTATCTACATGCTAGTGAAATCACTCTTAGAACACCTCCATTCACCTATTGGAGAACCCATACTTCTTTGGAAGGACATGGCAATTGGCTTGGTCGGAGAAGGGCTACTACGTTAAGTCTTGGTTGTAGTTATATATCTCTATCATGTACTCCTCTATTTATAGTAATACAAATGCTTTCCACCAATATTGTTCATGTGTGTAATGATATTGAGTAGTTTACCTGCTTAACTATTTACTTAGATCTCTTATTGTATAGATGTCTTTTACTAGTTTCTCTTGTTTCTTTGTCTTGAGAGGTCTTGCAGCTTGGATTTGACGACTGTGAGACGTGGAGCAACATTCAGGAGAAAGGATTGCGAAGTAAAAGGTAAGACATCTAGTACTCGATCCTTAAGTAGATCTAGGACATGTATTTGTAGTCTGTTCTATTTGTTCTAGACTCACATTGAGCTAGGGAGATCCTGCTCACGTCCGCTCGAGTGGATTGTCCGATAACAGATTTACCCAAAATTGTTTTCTATGCCAAAATGAATTAGGAGTGGTATGGCATACTTTACGAGCGTAATCCTTTCTGATCTCCTCAATCTTTTTCTGCTTCTCAGGATCCTTCAATTCATCCTCAATTCTGCATAAGTGTTCAGCCCTTTTTATGGCCCTGATTTGATCTCCCTTTTCTTTGATTTGGTCTTTGAAGTGCTTCATAGTATCAAATCCTAAGTTCCATATGGAATGTGTAATCTCTTCTGTAGATACTAGCAGGAGAAAGATCTACTTTCTCCTTATAGTAAAATGGTATCCAATTTTCCCTTTATCATCATATTTTACTCCATGAGGGATGGTGGTTGACAACATACTAGTTCCTATTACATATTCGTGTGCAAAATCATATTCTACTAGTAAGAAAATACAATTTATACAAAAATTTCCAAGGCATACCTTTCCATGGCTGGTCTTATATTCTACTGTCTTTCTTCCTCCAAAACCTCTGACTGGGGCTTGGCAAGGTTCCCAGTAATTTGGGTCAACATACTTCCTTTTGATAAAACACATGTCTTCTTCTGAGTCAATCAATGCTAGCACCATTAATTCATCTTCATGTATTTTGATCCGCAACTTTACTATTGTCTTCTGGTGGATATCCATCATGAGATGCATTTCATCTTCCTGCTATGGTAGCTCTGGGTGAGATGTTTCTGCTTGTCCTTTCAGTTTCTTAACTATAACGATGTCCAGATACTGGATTCCATTAGAGAGTGGCATTTGCATTCCTTTGATTATTGCATCCATAAATTTGTTGTGACAGTTGTCTAAACAACATACGAGGGCTATGGCATTAATCCCATGTTGAACTAAGGGTTCGACCCCAATAAGAGCACTTCCCAAATTGACAAAAATTTTCCCATATTTTTTCTTATAATATTTGACTTCTGCAGGATCTAATAGACCAAGGGTTTGGCCTACAAAACTTTTATTTACAGTAACCTCACTGACGCCTTCTCAGACTTTAAATAATTGTCTAGACTTTAAATGAAACATAGACATATCTTTATATATCTGATCAGCTGATAGTTGGGGTAGCTGAAACGGTTTGGAAGGGTCATTATTAACAAACTCAGTACTTCCATGATTTATCCATTGAATATCTTTGCTAGGAAACAATGCATCCATAGAGGACGAAGAAGTAGAACCATCATCTGATTTATTTTTTAAAGCATCATTATAAGAGATATGAGAGTCCATGATAAACTTGGGAACCAAATGGCTCTGATACCACACTTGTCGCAGGGGCCTCTATATGCTTTCTCTCTGGTTGCATGGAAGTGGGGTGAGTGGAGAGGCTCGATGGTAGGAATAGGGTTAGGTCAAATAAATTATATATATATATACAATTTGTTTTAAATACAGATTGTAGTATAAATTTTCATTATTTTATTTTTATTCTTATTTATTATTATAGTTTGTTAATATATATATTAGTTTTTTATAAATTTTGTTATAAAAATTTGATAATCTTGTTTTATTAAAATTAAATTTTAATTTTAATAAAGTTAACTATAAAAAGTAAAGGGTTATCTTAGCGCAATTTTAATTTTAATAAAGTTAACTATAATTAGTTTAAAGGGTTAACACTTAATGTTAATAAGGTTCGTGTTAATTAGGTTAATATAGATTAAGGGTTAACATATAAAGTTAAATAGACTGTTCGTGCTAATTCGAAATAAAATGCTATTTCAAATGTCAATTGCATTTGTAAATCGAGGTTAATGTGAAATATTTAATTAAAATTGACCAATGTCAATGGTCTTAGATTTTAAATTCAAACCCCATGGAATTTACGTGGAATATTTAATTAGATTTAGTACAGGGTGGCCACGAGATGGACTGATCGAAACACCGAGAACTATAGCTCTTTTTGTGAAATACACCTCTTTGAGAATCGACGAACACGCCCTTTAGGAACTAACAATATGATTTTTTATTCCCATGATCCACGATCAATCATGGTAACAAGATGCAGAGGTCGAGGTTGACCACCATCACCGCCACCACAACCACCGTCACTACCGCTGACACCGCCAAGATCAACCTCAACACTAGAAATGGTGATCATAATGATATCTTTGGAGGCTATCACAACCACGATGAACATGAAATCAGAAAGGGTTGTTGAAGCAAAAACCACTCAAGTGAGTTGAGAGAAATTTGAGAGGGAAAAGGTCCTGAGAGAGGAACCTCTTCAGTACATTTCGAGGTAGTTGGAAAAGATAAAGATTCCTAAATTTTCTAGAGTACAACCTGATAAGCATGTCGAAGCATGGATATAAGGCATGAGAGGATGCTTCACATTGAATGAGTATACTTCCAGTTCCAAAGCTAGAATGGCCATCTCTCAGCTTAAAGGTGATGCTCTTAATTGGTGGTAATATCTGGAGAAGCATTTGCACCTTACTACTCTTACTATTTCTTGGGAATTATTCGAGGAGAGATTCCACATGACGTACTTTCCAGCTTATTACAAGGAAGAACATGGAGGTGCACTCCATGATTTAGTACAGGGAAGCATGACTGTCGAGGAGTATGAAGCGAGGTTTCTGGAACCAGTAAAATATGTTCCTTACCTAGATGCAGATGATTGTCAGGTAGAGTGTTTAGTGTACGGACTTAACTATAAGATTAGGGTTGTTGTGTAGATGTAAAAAGAAAATTCAATTGCCATGGTAGTTGAGTATGATCATTATGTAGCATATATGTCAGATGAAAAAGGGGGTAGTAATTTGATAGGATCCAATCAGTGTGTTTCAAGGAAGGCCTCATGTCCTTACTTCAGGGGGGGCAATCTAGACCTCCTCTTTACGGTAACAGGTTCACACCGATGGGTAATACTTTGGTTAACACAGTATTGCAGGCATCGTCTGCAACCCATCCAAGGCAGGGACATACACAGGTAATTTCCTACAAGGATCTAGGGGAAGGAACTCATCTCAGAGGAATCCTCCCAGCAATTTTTGAGCCCCACCCAATCTCTCATGTTGGGGATGTGGACATCCTCATTACCAGTGGGACTGTCCTAAGGGTCATTCAAGAAGCATGCACAAGGAAGGGAAGGAACCCATGGATAGTTCGGGTAAAAATCATTGGATTCATGTAGCGGTTCATAAATGCTAAGAAGAACATCAATCATTGTAGTAGAATACACTGGTAAAGTAAACAATGTCAAACTTAAAATTTTATTTGATCTAGGTGAAACTAATAGTTTTATTTCACCATTTTCATTAGATAAATGTGGGTTGGAAGCCTATGAGCACGATGAATTTGAACTAGTTGAGATGGCTTCAAGAGTTAAGCAAGCAGTAGGTCTTAAGGTGAGGAGGTGTCAGGTTGAATTAGGAGTGTGCACCACTAATTTGGATGCTTAAGTCACCAATTTGGGGATATATGACCTCATTATTGGCATGGATTGGTTAGAAGGCCATAATGCTTTCTGAGACTGCTATGCGAAGAAGGTGTTGTGCCTTGATGACGAGGGAAGGAAAATTTAAATCCAAGGTTTGAAGTGTAAGGTGTCCCTCAGTTTCATCTCTATGATGAAAGCTAAGAGATGGTTTAAGACAAAGATGTCAGTTATTTGTAGTCGAGGTAGTGAGTGATAGTAAATGACCTTCTTTAAACTCATACCCAATACTATATTAGTTCAAGGATGTATTTCCAAAAGAATTTCCAGGGTCACCTCCGAAAAGAGAACTCAATTTTACAATTGAACTAAAATCTGGTATAGAGCCAATCTCAAAGAATCCCTATAGGATGACAATGCTACAGCTTCAAGAACTGTAGATCTAGTTGAAAGAACTACTTGTCTTGTGGCTAATTAGACCCAATAAATCACCATGGGCTGCACCAGTTATATTTGTTAAGAAGAAGGATGGATATCTGTGGTTATACATAGATTATAGAGATTTGAATAAAGCCACCGTGAAGAATCGGTACTCCATACCAAGGATTGATGACCTCTTTAATCAGATGGAAAGAGCTTATGTCTTCTCTAAGATCGATCTGCGATCGGGTTGTTAGCACCCAAAATGACCCCCTAGGTTGTGGGAGAGGGAAAGCTGGGGTAACAACAAAACCACTTTAGACTTGTGCTACTGACCCAACACAGTCTGAGAGGGATCTCTCTTAAGAAGGGGCTGAAGATACTCAAAAAGAGACGCAGAGACTTATTACTCAGAACGACCATTCAAAACATCAAGGATGTCAACAATGAAAACAAAGCGCAATAGTCTTCATTACTCGAGGTATTCAATCAAACATATATTCAGAAGGTCATATTTCTTGATAGGACAGGTTGTTTAAAGTTTGGTGGGACAATCAAGAGCATAAACCTTGGGCGATGGAGTCAGGATACAACATGAAGATCGGAAAGCAGTGCCACAGTACGAACTATTAAATAAGAGGCAAGGTATCCACTCTCTTGCCATCGTAATGCTATTTTCTGGTGATAAAAGGAGAAAGAAAGAACAAACCATTGATACGAGCACCCAGCAAAGATGAATTCGATATCAATTTTAGTAGCAATATTGAGTGAACACCTGAGATAATAACCAAAGCTTGTTTCCAATAATTATAAGCTATTATACACTGATCTCATATATGAAAGGGAAAACATAATGTAAATGTGTAATAGGAAGTACAATCACATAGAGAAGAAAGGAAAAACAGACTACAAGTAAAGCAACACATGAATCTCTGCAAAATGTCTGCCATAGGCACTGCAAATTGTATTAATGGAAGAGTTTCAAAACAGAGCTCGATCCCCAGGCCTTAGCCGAATGATTTTCCAACCCCTCGATCTTCTTTTACACATCTATTTATAGGCATTTGGCCCTGGACCGCTTACTAAAATAGTTACAAAATATGTTGCCAGCTATATGGCTCGGTATGCCACTCCTAACAATGAATCATAAGGTGAAAATGACCATTAACTAGCCATGACTACTTTATATAGGTGTTCCTTGCAGAGTGCAAACTATAACAATATTAAATGCCATGCGGACTTTAGCAGGCCTCAAAACTAGAGAAAATAGACAACTATACACTTTAGCCAAGGACAGACCTGCCGGGTGGGCAAAGGAAATGGCACGAACAACTAGCCGCCTTATTCTAGATTTTTCAATAGGCCCTGCGACCCGAAAAAGTATTCCACTTTCAGGGTGTCTCCATCTGGTGATTTCTCTGCTGAAAGGGGAGGTGTCACCCCCTCCGTGGGGAGGATGTAATCCTTGATGATTTCCTCATCTGGGTCTAATCCTTGCTCATCTTTGAAGGATTCTTTCTTCTTCAGTCGACGTCGACTCTTCTCATGCACCTATTCATCTTCGTGTTCCTCGGGATCACTAGCCGAGCTTTCTTCCACGTGTTCGAACACCAACGGGGAGGCGGGAATATGCCCCTCCTCCACCTCTGACCATATCTGCTCTGGTGCAACCACCACCTCGACTCCTCAGTCTCCCTCCATAACCGGACCGTAACTGCCAAACGCCTGAGTGGCCAAACTCGCCACCTTCTCCATGCCACCACTCTGAATCAGGATGTAGGGGCCATGCTTATAACGACTGTGACAATGACGACAGCTACGTGCGGTGACCTTCGCCATGCTGGCCTGACAGATTCCCCCAATCGAGCAGCAATGATGCCTGCCAATTGAGGTGACATTATACATGCTTGACATGGCCCTTTGGATAGGTGGAAAGCTGTGCGACAGCGTTGAGGTGGCTCTGGCTTCATTGGTCATCATTTGGTGTCAACAAAGATGCCTTCCAATCTTTTGATTGCATGATCCAATGGGAACCATTGATTTTTACCTTATCCAAATCTGGACCATCGGATGGCACTACGTCTACCGTGTTCGCAAGTTTGGAGCCAATTGGCCTGGCGCACAAGTAATATCTGCGAACTTATTTTGAGCCGTAGATTTCCCCTCCTATGAATCACAACCGTCGGATTTCGCTAGGGTTTAGTCAGACTTCACAGATATGAAATGCGGCCTTTAATGTGCATGTTGAAAGCGTGAACCCATCCTTGGCCGTTGATCTACTTCTCCACCTGTCGATCAATCTTTAAGTTGTCTAGCGGTTAAGTCTCCACCCACGATTATACAACTCACAACTTTCTCTGCAACGGGAATCCATGACTGTTGATCCACCTTGATTCTGCTTTCCACCATCTAAAGGTGCCTTCAGGTGCAGCGAGCTGGATTTTCTCTATTCTTTAGCCTTCTCGGTGTCCTTAAACTTTGGATTTTCTTGCATATGCTAATTTTGGATCAGGCCTGGAGCACATAACCAGGATTTCTTGATTTAGGAGTTGTGTACAATAAGGGGTAGGGCTTTTAAATGTTATTTTTATGAAGTTTGAGACTTCCCATTCTCCAAAACCCCCTCCAAAAGCTTAGCAAAATCCTGGTGCTGACACAGGGTATCACCAGTTGAGGATGAAAGAAGGTGACATTCCTAAGACTGGTTTTCAAACTCGTTTTAGGCATTACGAGTTCATAGTGGTTCCATTTGGTTTAACCAATGCACCAACTGTATTCATGAGCCTCATGAATAGTGTCTTTTAGAAGTACTTGGATCATTTTGTGCGAGTATTCTTAGATGATATTCTTATCTATTCTAAGAATGAAAAGGAGCACGAGGAACACTTACGGCTTGTATTAACATGCTTAAGAGAACTTAAACTATACAGTAAATTTTCAAAGTGCTCCTTCTTCCAAAAGGAGATTCACTACTTGGGACATATTATCTCAGGGAAAGGGATATCAATAGCCCCAGAGAAGGTGAAGGTCATCAAGGATTGGCCAATTCCAAGGAATGCTCATGAGGTGTGTAGCTTCATGGTGTTAGCGGACTATTACCGGAGGTTTGTGGAAGGATTTTCTAAAATTGCAAAACCTATTGCCACCTTGCAGTGCAAGGGAATACGATATGAATGGAGCAATGAATGTGATGATGATTTTACAGAGTTAAAGAGACTATTGATGAGTGCACCAATATTCCAGGTACTATACATGGATAAATATTTCATGGTATGCACCGATGCCTCAAATCAAGGACTAGGTGTGGTTCTAATGCAGGAAGGCAGAGTAATAGATTTTCCATCTTATACGTTGAAATCTCATGAGGAGAAGTATGGCATACATGACTTAGAGTTGGCAGCGGTAGTTTTGGCACTAAATTTGTGGAGACACTTCCTTGTAGGGAGAAGCTTCACACTTAAAATGGGCCATCATATCATACATTACATTTTTACTCAAAGGGATTTGAATGCTAGGTAGAGCAGATGGAATGAGTTCATGAGTGAGTATGACTTTGGTATCTCTTACATCAAAGGTAAGAAGAATGTGGTGGCAGATGCCCTAAGTAGAAGACCATGACTCTTCTTCTTAGATCCTTTAAAGATCAATTTAAAGGAGAGAGTGTTGGGATAGATATTGGGGGATAGTTGCTATCTAAAGGTGACATCAGCAATTCAGAGTAGAAGGAAACCAAAGTCTAGGTATGAAGGGTACCATCTGGAGGAAGATGGATTGTTGAAATATCAAGGGAGGATGTATATTCTTGAGGAAGGAGATCCGAGGGAAACAATCCTTAGAGAGGCACATAGAGCACATTACTGTGCCCATCCAGAAGTGAAGAAGATTTATGCAAACATGAAAAAACTCTTCTTTTGGTCAGGTATGAAGAGAAATGTAGTGAAATGTTTTTCTAAGTACCTTGAATGTCAACAAATTAAAGCTGATCATTGCCACCTAGCTGGTCTCTTACATCCACATGAAATTCCTATGACTAAGTGGGAGGTAATTTCCATGGAATTTGTTGTAGGATTTCCTCTCACATATCTAACACATAATGCTATCATGGGAATAGTCAATAAGCTGACGAAAAGCGCTAATTTCATTCCAGTCATAAACAATCACGATGTCACTGATGTGGAAAGAGTATTTATAAATGATATTGTACGTCTTCATGGAGTTCCTAAGAAGATAATATCTGAGAGAGACCCTAATTTTACTTCAAGGTTCTGGACAAGCATGCAGTCACGATTAGGGACAGAGTTGAACCTAATCTCGTCTTATCACCCTGAGATAGATGGACAGACTGAGAGGGTAAATCAAGTAATGGAGGACATGCTCAGGATGTATGTTATGGATCAATGAACCCAGTGGAAGAAATATCTTCCTCTAGTGGAGTTTGCATACAAAAACAATCATCACAACTCCATTGGTATACCTCCATATCAAGCACTATATGGGAGCACTTGCACGCACCACTTAGCTAGGACAGGTCAGAGGATCGGGTTTTAATTGGGCCTGAATTGATTCAGGAAATGGAGGAGTAGGTGGTACAGATTAGGTAGCGGTTAAAGGAAGCGCGTGATAGGAAAAAGAGTTATGCTTATGCACATAGATATGATAGAATTTATGAGGTAGGGGATCATGTATTTATTCACATCAGACCAAATAAAAGTACCATTCGGTTTGGAAAGGGGGATAATTTGTCAGCTCGTTTCATAGGGCCATTTGATATTCTTAAGAGAATTAGACCAGTTTCTTATTTCCTTGCTTTGCCACCACACTTGAATAGAACTCATAATGTATTTCATGTTTATGTATTACGACATTACATAGCTGATGAAACTCACAAAATTCATTGGAAGTAATTGCAGGTCTCGGACAAGGGAACCTTCATGGTTGAACCATTACATATACTTGATCGTAGGGTTCGACAGCTTCGTAATCACCATGTGGACCAAGTTAGGGTCCATTGGGACAAGTATATCCCAATATGTGCTACCTGGGAGGACATAGAGACCGCACTATTTTGACCATAAATTCGGGACGAAGCTTCCTAAAGGGTGGGCACTATATGTAACGCCCCATATTTTGACTAGGCATATTTATTAGTTAGACCTACTACAATTTATTTGCTTATTATCCGTTGGATGCAACCCCACTGAGTAAACTTTATTTATGACATGATGGACCTCAGTATACATTTATACTATGTTATGCTACACTACAATTATGATGTTAATATGTTTATGTTGGCAATATGATTATGATGTTACTATGTTTATGTGGTTACTAGGCTGTGATTATCATGGTATTCCTTTCTTTTGTGATGACAATATATGTTTAAATGTTTTCATTGATCAAATGTGAAATATATGATGTGGTGCGTGGATACCATTTTATGATGCGATTGATTGAATTATTATATGTCATGTGTACTTGTGATGAATTAAATTGTTGCATGAAATTAGGATGGTGATGATGTGGTTCAATTGATGGTCGGGTGTAAATGCTTGTTATAAATGTGTATTTTGAAAAATACTAACCCACATGACAATGAGACTATGAGATAGTTGGGCACTTGATATGATATGTGTAATAAGAACTTGTTATACAGTGTAAACCTTAGCAACCAAAAGTGATTATACGATGACATAGTCCGACAATATCGATAGTAGTAGAGTATGATTTGATAAGGGTATAGAATGAGTATGTTGAGAGCGATGGATGTATTTCCCAACCTATGTTTCTATGATACTTGAGGTTGTGGGAGGGTCGTACTGAGACATGATCCACATGTTGTTGGGATGACGATGGTTGGATGCCTCCCAGGAGAGTTTAGGTCCAATTTTCAGCTGACACTATCGCTCTCAGGTTTATATGTGGTGAGGGTAGTGAAACCGACATCCACTTATTTACTAGCATAGGAAGTATAGGGAGGATGTAGACATAGTGTAACATCCCCAAAAATTTATAAAAAATTAAAAATTTTCCAAGCAGTCTATTTGCTAATTAATTCTATGAGGAAGTATAAACGCGAATATTTAACATCGTTATTACTGTTTGTTTATACTCTTAATTGCGATAACTATTTGTTTGTAACTATCGTAGATTTAAAAGGTGTCTTAACTATTATAGCATTACACTTGCAGAAATTCTTTTAATCGATATTCATATCAATGTCTCATACATTCAATAATTTTGTCCTATAAATCCATATGTTGACATTTATTTACTTTGTCCCTAAGTCATTAATAGGACTATGGGACCCATTTACTGTTTGTGAGTACTTATGAACTCCATTGTTTCCTTATCGATGAACCACTGATTGTTTGGTTATGATGTACAAAGAATCATAATGTAATTGAATTGAAATCAATGCCTCACATCATATATTATCTCACATATATTTAATGTTTGATTTTAGCTTCTCATAGTTATGTTGAAATGTGTTTCTATTTTATTAATGATATTGTAAGAATCCGCTTAATGCTTGGCAAGAGGTTTTTGGCGTAACCCAGGACTTACTTAGCTATTTTAGCTAATGCATGTTGCATTCTCTATCCAGGTTGAAAGTAGGTTTTCTCATGCATAAATTGGTTGAAGATATTACACATGATTAAGGTTTTAAACCTAGCTATATAATTTTCATTTTCCAAGATTGATTAACATGACCCCAGCTAGGGTTTGGGCATTCTAACCCTAAAGGCATCTATCCAAAAGATAGTGTGTCAAAGGTATTACATTGGGGTTTTAAATGTTACAACTTAGCATTAGTATTTTAAACCTTTAACCATGGTATAAGGTGCAAATGTGAGATGGATTTGAAACGACATACACTATTTAGAACTATATGATAGTGGGTAACAAAATTATATGGTAGTGGAGTCCATTCAGGCTCATTTAAGAGCCCACGTGAAGTTGGTGGAGAGTGTTAGGCGAGTTATATGTCGTAATAATTACGTTGCAGTGCAGTTGCCCAACTATTTACTTGTCAACCCGGGGTATATGAACTGACGAAGCACGTGCACTGTTTGCGCAGGACTGAAGTAGATCTAATTTAACTTAATCTAATTTGCTGAAATCAAATTAATCTAGGAAAGCATTGAAACACTAACTAGGAAAAGCATTGAAATTGCGTAAGAGAAATACAACATGTGAAGAGTTAACAACAATGACATAAGTGAGCTCACATCTATAAATCAATAATCAAATGACAAACATGAAAGCATAACAATGAAAGCTTAAATCAAATTAAGAATCTCAAATCAAAGACTAATCTAACAAGTACAAAATCCAATCCAATCCAACTTCATTACAACCCTCTTACAAGCTTAATCTAACTTAATTACCACCCTCCTTGGAATAGAGAGGGAGCACTCTCCTTTATACATGAGAGTCCTTAAGAAAAAGATAAGAATGCATTAATTACAGATCCATTATTCTCTCAACTACTCTCAACCACTTTCCTATTATTACAAGATATGGTGCCTTCAAATCCTCCACATGTCTCTCATGAATCCTAGATAAGATATGCCAACCAAATCTTCCATGATCTTCTCCTTAAGAATAGGCTTGAATAACTATCTCCTTTGGAATGGTGTAAGAGATATTTCAGAAGTCTCTTTGATTTAATCATTCACATATTCCTACACATTACAAAGCTCACACATAATTGAGATATATATGAAAACATGTATATTTTCTAATATTTAATCATAAATTCACTCTTAATACTAAAATGAATAAAGTGGAAAATAATAATGTGAAACCCAAATGTATTTATGCAAATGATATGATGAAGGTTTAATAGGGTGATGAAATGTAAGGAATAGTGAAGGGAAAGGTCGATGAAAATACGACATTTCTGAGTCCTAACATCTCAGTAGCAACAATGCTTATGGCAAGGGAATGTAATTATGGAGAGGGAGCGGAATGGTTTTATTTGCGAGGGAAAAAGATGAACTGAGAAAATGGGGTAAACTGTATGCAATTCATAAAAATAGGCATGTGTGAAGTCATGACAGATAAGGCAATGGAATATTGGACTCCAGCATGGATGACTAATGTGCTTTGAAGGAGAAATGTGGGATTGGTTTCTATGTAACTGCAAATGTCATGAAATGTGTGATGAGAAGCAGCTCCTTCAAGCTATCAACAAATCATGTTTTCTCTGATTTTATTTATTTATTTTATTTTTTATTTTTTATTTTTTATTTTTATTTTTATTTTTATTTTTTTGAGAATCACTGCAGCATTAAAATTGATCATCTATGAATCTGAAAAGAAACTTAGTACCAATCCTGCATGAAAACTGTCAGAGTTTCGAAAATATAACATGCAAAAATAAGTATTAATGCGGCAAATTAAAAATAAAAGACATTGTTACCTGTTGTCGTTACACTTGCGCAGCTATTCAACGCGCAGCTACACTCAAATGGTTGTTCAACGTGCAGCTGTTCAATGCACAGCTATACTCAAATGGTTGTTCAATGCACAGCTGTTCAACGCACAGCTGTTCAATGCGCAGCTATACTCAAATGGCTGTTCAATGCGCAGCTGTTCAATGCGCAGCTATTCAATGCGCAGCTATACTCAAATGGCTGTTCAATGCATAATTGTTCAACGCACAGCTGTTCAATGCGCAGCTATACTCAAATGGTTATTCAATGCGCAGCTATACTCAAATGGTTGTTCAACACGCAGCTATTCAATGCACAGCTATACAATGCGCAGCTGTTCAACGCGCAGCTACACTCAAATGGCTGTTCAATGCGCAGCTATACTCAAATGGTTGTTCAACGCGCAGTTGTTCAACGCGTAGCTACACTCAAATGGATGTTCAATGCGCAATTGTTCAATGTGCAGCTATTCAATGCGCAGCTATACTCAAATGGTTGTTCAACGTGCAGTTGTTCAATGCGCAGCTATACAATGCACAGCTGTTCAACGCGCAGCTACACTCAAATGGTTGTTCAACGTGCAGCTGTTCAATGCGCAACTATACAACGCGCAGCTACACTTATTTGTATACCTTTTCCGTTACGCAGGTGGAATCATTGATCACTGTAAAGTGACTCCAAGAAAAAACTTAGCATAGATGGTAAGAACATGTTGCAAAATTGTTTTCAAGAAGTTGGGAAAAAGTCCATTTACAAGTTTTATAATTTTACAATTTTTTATTATTTTTATTTTACACACCAAAAGAAAACTTTAAAAATGATGCAAAAGGAAAGAAAAGATGTCAAACAAAATACTTAAAATCAAAGAACTAACAGATCTGCAAACCTGCATGCCGTCACATCTTCAAAGCATTACTTGTCTCAGCTTCATCAAATCTTCCCATGTGCATGAGTAACAGTTTGCTGATACCTATCACTAAAGTTATGGAATTCAAGCTTTGAAAATTGTGCCAAGTATGATCCTCATCGATTGCTGCATTAATTCGAATTTTTTTTTTATTTTTTATTTTTTATTGCATGATCAACCCTGTAAATCGTTAGATATAATTCAGAGCATACAATTCTAGTGCGACAAATAACAACTCGGAAGGAAACATAAACGTCGATCCTGAATAGAGCGACATGCTGCCTGCAAAAACACATCGATCATAGATGCCGAGGGCAAAAATATGTCACGAAAATTTTATTATCTCTTGCAACCTGTACGTTGTTCCATTCTGCCCCCATGTCTATGCTTAATTCTCATCCTCGTAAATTGAGGTTCCTGTTATGACACCTGCGAAAGATGGATCAATTTGATAATTACAAATGACTAATGGTGACATTTGATCCATACATATTGTGACTCATGAATTCCTTCGCATTGCATGGAAATCCCCTAGTTAATTTTTATTTCATCACTTGTAACGTACTTGCCAAATGCTAAGTCAAGCTTGTGGTGGCAGTAGTCTGCAAAATTCAAGGAAGCAATTTTTTTTTATATTTGTTTATTTGTTTTTCAAATTGCAATGGGCAAATCACACAAATCTGAAGTTATAAATTTCAATCACTCGACATAATGTTGTCAACGGTCCGAGATGATTCATATCCTCTTTGATCCTATAGGTAGATGTTGACAGTAAAACTCGGATTAGTATGAACACTAATCTCGATGACATAGTCATTTCAACGTAAAACATTTCCAAATTCTTGTTTGTCAATTCCTTCCTGCAAAGAACTTTAGAACACATTGTAAAGTTAGTCACAGCAGATCTAATGAACAAGTAAATCAATCACAACAGATGAACATAGAAAATATGGTGCAAAACTGTGCAAAACATGCAGCAGTGCTCTCTATCCCAGAAAGGGTGAATGAATTACAATACAAACTGTCACAATGACAATGCTGTCAATGAGCAATTCGAATTGACTAAGTAGGCCATTCGAATCACTGAATGGAGTAGCTTGACTCTGTCTAGGAGTCCTCATAAATCATCGGTGGTACTCATCAATCACAACAACCAGTCATCCAGGTGTCAATCTGAGTCTAACTGAGCATAATAAATGTAACTGAAGTGTGTAGCACTGATATAGGATCTGGAGGCTCAGTGGGGGCGCATGGGAGGCTAACTGAAGTCAGAACAAGTCACCTAATCGAACTGGAGGTCAAACGGAAGTGATACAGTCAGTCGGGAGTGAAACTAGCCTCAAATCAGGGAGAATCGGAGCTAACTAAATGTAACTGGAGTGAATCTGCAGTGGTAGGTGAACAAGTGCGCCCTTCTCTGGCAGTAGGTGAGAAGAGGGCACCTTTCAGCTTAGGAGGGCTAAAACTCTGTGGTAAGTGGCTCCCGGGTGCTAGAAGAAGGTGGATAAGGTGCTGGAGGCATCAAACTGGTGACTGGGATGCATGCCTGTGCATGCAAGATCCTGAAATAGATCATATCCTGAAATAGATGATCCTGAAATAGATCATATCCTGAAATAGATCATGCAAGATCCTGAAATAGATGATGTATCCCGAAATAGATGATGGATATCCGAACACCCCCCCTCAAGCTAGACTATGATGTGCCAACTAAAAAAAAAAATGTGGGGCCCTGGTAACTAAGACCAAAGGTCACCCCAATACAATAATCCAAAAACTAATAACAGTCAATAAACCGAGGAAATGGGGAAAACCTCATGGGAAAAATACCCCCCCTCAAAATAGACTGTAGCACACCAAAAGATTTAACTGCTCCAAAATCAAGTAGATATGTCTGGAGGTATCTTACTCTTGGGATTAAATGGATCATGCTCCAAAAACATGTGCTTGAATTCTCCATCAGTGGATGCAAGCGAATGTGGAGACTTTAAGAACTTGCTCTTCATACCGAAAAAGGTGAGAACAAATATGAAAATATGAGGATGATCCTGGAACCTGTGATTCGAACCAAGTGAGGTAGGAATAGCTCCAATCGGATCAAATAGATCTTGAAACTTGAACTTCTTATCAATAGAAGTTAAATCAGCTCCAAAAATAGATGAATGGTTTCTTGAGATCTCCTTTGAACCAACAAGGGTGAGATCAAAACCAAAATCAGCAAAAAGTGCATGAGAATTGAACTCAAGCGAATGGTAGTGCTCTTCATCTTCATTAAAACTCTGAGAAACTTTGCAAATGATAGAACATAAGTTTATAGAAGGCATGCAATCAAGGAGGGCGAATGCTTCACCTCCAAAATCAGATTTTACCTCCAAAACATCAAGTAGATCATTATTCCGCATGCCGACAAACTCATGTGAAAGAGAGGATTCAAGAACCTCTTTGGAATCTAGAGTATGAGCTTGTTTATCTTGCTCAGAATTCGAAATAGAAGACTTTGAGAGAATGAGTGTTGAATCTACAATTTCTTCTTCATCTTGAACAATTGTTGAGGCCAACACATGATCGGAAAGAACACATAAGGAGATCTCACTGGGCTTGTTCTCCAAAAGGCTAGCATGATCCTCTTCTTCCTGCTTTCCAAATTCTCTGTCAAGTTGGACCCATAGATCACTTGGATTTTCAGCAGTCTTACTGAGGTAGCGCATACAAGGAGACATAGCAAGACATATTGCTCCAAAAGCTCTATCACAATCATTGAGCCAATCATTCTCCTCTTCATCGGAATCAAAATCTCTTGTATTACCAATGCACATATCAAAAAGACATTGTCTCTTCAAGAATGCAATCATCTTTGGTTTCCATTCATCATAGTTGAATGGAGTAAGAATATTTTGTGAAGAAGAAGTCTCCATCTTTGCATTAGCGAATGCACATGGAGGAAGTAAGAAACCTGCAAATCACACACAAACAAACACTATGTTTTCAGCCTTGCATGCACATGAGCGAATGCACATGAGATTTTGCATGCCGCTGCTGAAATATATTGGTGAGCAATTCACTCAATCTTCATGTAGAACACCTGCAGAAAATAATTCTTGTCCCTGCCATGGCTCTGATACCATGTAAAGTTAGTCACAGCAGATCTAATGAACAAGTAAATCAATCACAACAGATGAACATAGAAAATATGGTGCAAAACTGTGCAAAACATGCAGCAGTGCTCTCTATCCCAGAAAGGGTGAATGAATTACAATACAAACTGTCACAATGACAATGCTGTCAATGAGCAATTCGAATTGACTAAGTAGGCCATTCGAATCACTGAATGGAGTAGCTTGACTCTGTCTAGGAGTCCTCATAAATCATCGGTGGTACTCATCAATCACAACAACCAGTCATCCAGGTGTCAATCTGAGTCTAACTGAGCATAATAAATGTAACTGAAGTGTGTAGCACTGATATAGGATCTGGAGGCTCAGTGGGGGCGCATGGGAGGCTAACTGAAGTCAGAACAAGTCACCTAATCGAACTGGAGGTCAAACGGAAGTGATACAGTCAGTCGGGAGTGAAACTAGCCTCAAATCAGGGAGAATCGGAGCTAACTAAATGTAACTGGAGTGAATCTGCAGTGGTAGGTGAACAAGTGCGCCCTTCTCTGGCAGTAGGTGAGAAGAGGGCGCCTTTCAGCTTAGGAGGGCTAAAACTCTGTGGTAAGTGGCTCCCGGGTGCTAGAAGAAGGTGGATAAGGTGCTGGAGGCATCAAACTGGTGACTGGGATGCATGCCTGTGCATGCAAGATCCTGAAATAGATCATATCCTGAAATAGATGATCCTGAAATAGATCATATCCTGAAATAGATCATGCAAGATCCTGAAATAGATGATGTATCCCGAAATAGATGATGGATATCCGAACACACATTCTCATTTGTCAATTCACACTTATTTCAAATGGAAATGGTACCGTCTGAATTAGAACAAATTCCCAGCTATTTTTAAAAGGGCCCAGCATTGACCAAGTTAGCAAAGCAACGAGTTTTAAGATTATTCAGGGTCAGTTGCATTAATTAAGACGTTATTTTATATGTCATCAATATGCACCAGAGAGTGAAAGACAAACCATTGGAACTGCTGCTAGTTATAGTGCTCCTGATTATGCCACTAAAAGTGCTCTTGGTGTTGTTCTTGGAACTGTTGGTTATGGTGTTCCTTCAACTGCTTGTTCAACCTGATTCAAATGATACTGAAAATTTAGAATGCTGCTTGAACTGCTGATTGTAATGCTCGTGCTGGGATGACAATTTGCTTATTTGTTCGTCCAAATCTACCTTCCCGTAAGATTCAAGTTCTTCTCACTGTATGTATGTTGATCGATGTGAAATGAGATTGAAGGGGCTGTAAGAAGTTAATTGAATAGCGATCGCTCAGCCGTGGCATGAAATTGATGGCAATAGAGCCCGCTCCATTAGATATCTCTTCTCTCTTTCTTTTTAAAGCTGCTCTCCCCTCTATACAGGCCAAACTAGCAAGTCAACTCAGCATTCCTATCGACCAAAAGATCAGCACTATGGATAGACTCGCTGATTTCCTCGAAATGGTAAGTGGAAAATCGTGAACTATTACATGTAAAGAATTGAAGCGTTGGAGTTATATTACTTCCTTATGTTTATGCAGTTAGTTTGCTCATTCATTCATTCGGAAGCTTTTTGAGAGAAATGGAGCCCTGGCCAAACAAGAGATGCATGGGTCAACATCAATTCCATACCTGTCGACTGAGAAGAAAAGGGTTATTATGCATTGAACAGGTTGAGCGAGCTGGGTAATGAGACGAACTTTGAATGAAATTGTTTTGGTCACATGCATCTTCTCCATATGCTTGATACACACTCTTGCGCTGTAAGCAATAGGAAACTAATTTTCCAGAGAATGCATTTTTCCTCCAGTGCTATAGCTTGCATGTTTTTGACAATACTGATCAATCCAGAATTTGTGAGATGGAGTATGTCTGGCATACCATAGAGACCAATTTCTAACATTATCAAGTGTTCAGCATACTCAAATGCGTAGAGGCATGCGTTCCTCCTACAGGGAAAGATGGATTGCTTTAACATCTGGACAGTACATGTGTTCATGATTGGCCATTATCGATAGTCATGCAATCAATTTATTATCATGTTCATACGTAGCTATTCATGGCGATTCAGCTGGAAATAATGTCATAGTGCCTCAACGCATCATAGTAGGTGAATCAACACCCCCTTAATCCGTGATCAAAGGCACAGGCAGCGTCAATACTGAGAATTCTTATTTCAGGGACGAAAACATCTGTGACCAAGCAAAAAGAAATAGTCCAAGATAGATCCAAAATAGTAGTTATGTGGGAGGTCAAAGATGCCAGAGTTCAAGTAATTGGATACCTCCCAGGAAAGACAGAGCAGACCAGGCGGGTGAACTATGATTTATCGAAAGCTATCATTGACAGATATTGACATGGAGCATTCAGTAAGCAACAGAGCTAACCAAGGAATGAAGGGATACCGGGCTGCAAATTGCTAAGATATGCGCAGTCAGGGCCCACAACCAATTGATTAATAAAAAAAATTTCGCACGAGCATCAAAGAGCTTAATTACTTTCTTTCCTTATGAACATCTTCGTTCATCTTATCACTACTATCGTCATTCTCATTAATGGATTTGATTGACTCTCTCAGGGAAAAGGACGAGCGGAAATAACATTTTGGCAATGGCGCCAAAATGTTAGGCGAGTAGGGAGCTGTGCATTGTTCAACCAAAATGTTAGGCAGGTGGGGAGCTGTGCGTTGTTCATCCAAAATGTTAGGCAGGTGGGGAGTTGTTCTTTCAAAGATTGAATCAATGATCAGCCTGTGCTGGAATGACGGTATTCCAAAACACATTTGGCATTTTCAAAAAAATATCTAACACTACGGCTCCCATATTGCGGCCAAGCACTGTTGCTTGGAAACGTTCCAGTCAATGTCGAAATAGCAAATTCCATCAGAGATATGGCCCAAAGTCTATCCAATTGATCAGGGAGAGATATGAGGCGTAGAAGGATTGAAGAATTATAAGCTTTACTCAAATTACCCAAGAATATGCCTAGCGACTCGCCCAGGTTGTGAAGATCAATATAATGAGCATTTGCACGCTTTCAGTTCAGCAGCTAGGCCTGGAATCATATGAATGCTTCAAAATACCTAATCGCTCAAATTGGCAACACGTGGGTATCTAAAAATGAAATCGTAGGATCTAGATTATCACAGGCAGTTAGTATTTTATCAATACGTGAGTAGCCATCAAATGCCCAGAATGTCTGCAAAATATCGGGAAGATTTCTGTTGCCAAGATTGGTTGTAGTTCAGATTGCAACAAATATTCGTGCGTGGCTCTTATCCGGATAACTATTTTAGTGCAACTTGTTCCAGATGTGGGTTTTGTGCAACAAAAGTTAAATAAAGATAGCTTCGGTTGTGAGCCAACCAAGGTATTGAGAAAATAACCATCATCACTCATTAATGCTCGAATCGTAGCTTAACAATAATATCTAACTTCCTCCACAATAGGTTCTTAGTCAACTACTTGTGTTTGAGTCGATCATGGTCATTGTTTCTAATGAAAAAAAATAGGTTCTTGCTGCTATTCAATTGATTCACCATTTTGTTCAGGTTGCCGCATGAATGATGAAAGCAAAGAGAAAACAGTGCAGCGACTCAAACCAATGAGAATTTTGCAAGGAGGCATGGGGAAAACCTTGATTGTTTGTTGCAGGTTTAATGTCCAGGGAGCTAAAGGATGGAGGACTAAGGCAAAAAGATGGCATCCCTGCCTTCATAAATCAGTGAGAAAGTTTATTGTTTCAAGGGTTGTTGCAGACTTTTTATTAGATTTTGTTTTCTTTTATTGTTATCCTAATGCAACTATAGTTTTATTATTTGCAGATGGAGCATGGAGGTGCAGATTCAATATTTTTTTCTTTGTTTATGTTGCACAAAAAATAGAAAATAAAAGAATTTTTTTTTCTACAAATTTATTTTGCAAATATCCAAGTTAATTTTTATTTTCAAAAAAATAAAAATAAACAAAACTCTTAAAAATTTATTTTACAGAGTTAAAAGAAAAAAAATATTTGAGCAACTGGAACAAATTTTGACGAACAACAGATTAGGCAATTTTTTTATCGTCAAAAATCTTCCTGAAATCATTTTTAATCATCCCTGCTTTCTGATCCTCGCGATCACACGAAGCGCAGAGGAGAGCATACTTATTCAACACTAAAGTAAATCTGAAAATGAAAGCAGAAACTGAAAATGAAGACCTACCTACTCTATGGTAATTAGGATTTAGAAATATGCTACGTGTAGTCAAACTTCCAATGGAGCCATGCACGTAAAAGTAACAGCAACATGTTCAGTGTTAATTTTTCAAATGAAAGATGAAAATTTAGAAGAATGAGTGAGTCTTCTTGCTATAACGACAAACTAACTAAATAAAAAGAAAAACTAAATTGATCTAATTGCGTACTTACCTGGAACCATTGTTCAATATAGCTTTCGTAAGCGCATTTTCCCTCACTCAGATCATGCTACAACTCCTTGTCATCTTCCTCAATCTCTTGTTCGAATGATTGTTCGTCATCAAATATGCAGGAGTCTTCAGATGTTGATTCCTTGTTCGTTTTTGGATGAGTATTTAAGCTCTCGATTGCTGTCAGGATCTCCTATTCCACAGAAGAGGAGACTCCGATTTTTGCAAGGATGTGAGCGAGTTGTTCCAAGCTGACACTCATAGTTAAATCATATTGTAAAAGGGGTTCTTACATCATCCAAATCAAAATCTGAAAACTGAAAATCACACTTGCTGAAAACAAAACACTCTTGTTGAAACATATGAAAACCTCTTCACAGTTGCAGAATTGACATTGCAAAAACATGCTTGCAGAAATTGAAATTTACGCTAAATTGCAGAAATTGAAATTTACGCTAAATTGCAGAAATTGAAATTTACTCTAAATTGCAGAAATTGAAATTTACGCTAATTTGCAAAAATTGAAACACACCCTTCGTGCCCTTACCCATATGTCACCTCAGAGTTAGGAGCACGAGTAATCACACTTGCACGAAAAAAATAAATTAATACCTCAATCCCTTGTGCTTCCCCGACAACGGCGCCAAAATGTTAGGCGAGTTATATGTCATAATAATTACGTTGCAGTGCAGTTGCCCAACTATTTACTTGTCAACCCGGGGTACGTGAACTGACGAAGCACGTGCACTGTTTGTGCAGGACTGAAGTAGATCTAATTTAACTTAATCTAATTTGCTGAAATCAAATTAATCTAGGAAAGCATTTAAATACTAACTAGGAAAAGCATTGAAATTGCGTAAGAGAAATACAACATGTGAAGAGTTAACAACAATGACATAAGTGAGCTCACATCTATAAATCAATAATCAAATGACAAACATGAAAGCATAACAATGAAAGCTTAAATCAAATTTAGAATCTCAAATCAAAGACTAATCTAACAAGTACAAAATCCAATCCAATCCAACTTCATTACAACCCTCTTACAAGCTTAATCTAACTTAATTACCACCCTCCTAGAGGGAGCACTCTCCTTTATACATGAGAGTCCTTAAGAAAAAGATAAGAATGCAATAATTAAAGATCCATTATTCTCTCAACTACTCTCAACCACTTTCCTATTATTACAAGATATGGTGCCTTCAAATCCTCCACATGTCTCTCATGAATCCTAGATAAGATATGCCAACCAAATCTTCCACGATCTTCTCCTTAAGAATATGCTTGAATAACTATCTCCTTTAGAATGGTGTAAGAGATATTTCAGAAGTCTCTTTGATTTAATCATAAATGATATGATGAAGGTTTAATAGGGCGATGAAATGTAAGGAATAGTGAAGGGAAAGGTGGATGAAAATATGACATTTCTGAGTCCTAACAGAGAGTTCAACGATGGATACAAGACCCTAGCTTATCGTTGAGTTTTGGCATTGTTATGTTTTGGGAATGAGGGTTTGGAGAGACGAGCTGTTGCTTGGCTTCCATGGCCGCAAGGGTACTTCTATGCAGTTACCATCAATGTGAAAGGAAGTTTTCAGGGTTTCATCGTTGTTTACAGTGATGCGAACACCGGTGGTCTCAGTTGCTGGGAAAGAAATGCTCATGGCATTTTCACTTTATCTGCTATAGGTAAGCAAAGGTTCCGACTGACACTCTTTTTAAATTTTTAAGTTCTTGTTTCAAGTTTTAGTATAAGACATAGTCTAACTACCTTGCGTTCTTTGGCAGAGTGTTTCTATCTGCGCGTTGTTCTCTTCTCAGGGTTTGAGATTCAACACTGTTGATTTTAAAGGCAAACCCCAGTGGTTAAACACCACCATAAGCCCTGGTTTCTCCACTAGCCTCCTCTGTCAACGTAAATGCAAGCAATACTAGCGTTGTTGTAATACTACATTGAAAACCTTGGGCATGCGAATAGTTTGTATATAATGGCGTTGGGTTTATACCTGCGGTTGAATATAAGCTACGACATCTTTGGTCATTTCAGTTTGTGTTTACGTCTCTGTCAAGACTGTTGTTACCTATCTCTTGACTTCTTAATGTAATTTTGGCTTGAATCCTTTGGTTGAAGATTGGTCATTGTAAGGATTTATAAGTAATATTTCTAGTTATGAAAACCTTCATAGGATATCCAATGTGTTTTAGTGAATGATTTTGGAAATAATATTATTGTTTATGTTTTAAGCTTTTTGGCATTTTCATTTTGAATACGACTTCCAAAACAATGGTTTTATAGTTAAAAGATGGAAGCATAAAAGGTTTAGTCCAAACCCTAACTCGGATTCTACGTTTTAACTTGTATTTTTGTGTTGGTTTTGAAATGTTCATGGTTTCGTTACGTCACCGAGGTTAAAACTCTAAAACTGTCATTTGTTTTATATATATATATATATAATTTGATTGGGTGAGCTCATTCTTGAGACTCGAACCCTTGTATTTCAAATTAATTGTTCCTTTTATATGATGTGGATGAAGCATCTACTAGGTGTCATCGAGCTCGTCCTATAACACTACAATGTTTTATTGATTGCAATAGTTACGTTTTGATTTGGTTTAAGATTATATAATGGGTACCGAGCCCGTCTGTATTTTAAATAGTTGGGTAGAACCCTGGGTTGTGTAATCCGATTCAAAATATTTCTTTGAACTAGGGTTGAGCCTTACGGTTCTCAAACCCTTGATATGAGATTGGAATGATTCCGTTGTTTAATAATTTATGATATTCTTTTCATTATTAAAGAGTTCACTTATTACAAAGTTATTATAGTTTAAATATTAAGTGTTTTTAAAACAATATTGGATACCTAAAAGTAGTTGGTGTCTACAGGATTTGATCGTCGGCTTAGTCGATAAGCTAAATGCAAAATGCGTGTTGGTATGAAGTAGTAACAATATATTTCATAATATAGTTTATCATTTGTGTTATTTGCATAGGTGAATGCATATTCCAGAATTCTTATTTCGATTTGGTATTTTGCATAATACTTTGTTTATGAAAATGATACCTATTATCTATGGATAAAAATAAATGTTTAAATTCTATTTTTCTATGATATCATATATAAGAGTTCTGTATATTATGTTGATAGAAATTTTGTTTTGTTTGCTTCGATATTATATTACTCTCTTTATGGTTTTAACTTTGAAAACTTGTATTCCCTAGCTATTGTATTCTCAGTAAGGCAGTTTTAGAGAGTATAATAAATATTTGTATTTCTGTATAAAACACCTATGATGTTATTTATATATACAAGCTCTTACTGCTAGGATTATCATTGTCAATCTGTTTATGAATGAACTATTTATATAATAAGTATCCATATAATTATTAGAGCAACGACAATGATACAGTCTAAATCTAATATGTATTTTCTTGACTTTAAAACAGAGGTAGTCTCTAGGACTACTAAGTTCTAATAGTTGTTACACTGTGCATCTTTATGAAAATATATATACTTGGGTAGAGAAAATAGAAGATCATTATTCTAATCACAGCATGGCATTCTTTTCTAATCGATGTTAATTAAACCCTTTCCGTACTAGAGTACATCACCCTATGGTGAAAGGAAAAATACAAGAATAATTTATTCATCATTCTATATCATCTATTCATTCCTTCAAATTATAGAAATAATTTATCAGTTCAGGAATCAGTCATTTAGAATAGCTAACCAATATCTAAGATACATTGGAAACTGTGATAACATATTCATACAGTTTTCAGAGTAAGATTAATAGATTAAAAATAAATAACACGGAAACAAGTAGAACATGATAACTTGATAGGGTGGACAAACACCCAAAGAGGACTCTTCCTCCCAACCTTCTCTAGAAAGCATCCAAGATCACTTGCTTTTGGACCCCCGAGCCTGTTCACTGAACCACTAGGACAAAGAACTGTGTAGAAGCAAGACACTCATGTTGTACTTCAGCAATCAAAAAGACTTGCATACAAACCACTCTTATGTACTTCAACAATCATGAAGACTTGCATACATAGCTCCACCTCTGTACTCAATAGGAACAAGAAAGTCTTACTCTGCAACTCAATACTTAGCTTCCCCTCATCAAATCTCTTGTGTTCTCAGTTCTAACACCATAAGGAAAAAAATTTCTCCACCAGAGAATGTGTGAACCAACAACTCAATTCAATGGCTATATAAGATTGCCTAGGTCTTTTGGTCAGTTTCACATTTAATGAGCCACCAGCTCAGTTCCACCATCCTTGGGGAACATGACCACATATTTAGGGTATTTGTCCCATAACAAAAGTTAGTAAATGAGTGGAGATGCTGCCACTTGTCCATTTCCTTCTACACCAGTTTCCATTCCTCCTAGTGGGTCAGTGAACACTCTTCAACAATCTCTTTCGGTGAGTGTATCCTATTTTAATTTATTAAATAATAATATTATTCATTTACAGTCATCCTTGACCATCCTTGGTCATAAATACAAAACTTTACAATAAAAGTTAAAGTAATGTTTTTCCACAACATAAAATGTTTTCAAGTACTAGGTAGGTTACATGTAGGTTAGGATGCAAGGATGTGTTAGGTACTGTTGTTGAGGGTTGGGTATTCCTTGATATCGAGTTAGTGGTAGTAGGTACCCATCTTTGTATTGACTAGTTAAGTTAAAAATAACATAAAGATCTAAGGATATGAAATCATAAAAAGAGATTAACTGTTAGATAACTGAGAATGTTAAAGTAATTATATTATATATGTATGGTTGCTTGTCCTGCATGGGGGATTACTAATGTTAGTTAGAAGGTATGCATAGGTGGGACGGTGTTTGTTTATAGTGCATATCTGACCTATGCATACGCTAGCCACACATGCACACCTTGGACATGTACGATAGTATATGCGTACAACATACTTTTCATGCTTGAATAGTGGTATAAAAATGTCATGTATAACTCAGTTAAGGATATATTAATCAACTTAGGTAATAAATGGTTAAGTTGTTAATGCGTAAAATAAGGGAATTATTCATTGTATGAAAACACTTTACTAAACAATTAAGATAATTGTTTTCAATGTGAAATGTCATAGATAAGCATTAACACTGGAGAATTGTAATGTTTAAATGTTAGTCATGAATAATTAACCCATTAAGGGTACCTTATTTATTAATACAAAGGTACTATGTTGATATTGGGTTACTTATCTATTAAACAAATAAATGTTGCTATTATTATTATTATTCACCATTAATAATAATAATAATAATTAATGTTAATATTAATATTATTATTATTATTATTATTAATATTATTAAACTAATATTAATAATAATAGTCTATCCATTACCAAAGATCGCAAGGGGATAATTTGAATTGTTTAATTAGTAAATTGGTTAATTGGAAAAGGGGAACATTAAATTATTAAATGTACCAAGAAAGTAAGATAAAGCTCATTAAAAGCTAAATTATTAAATTATTGCCATGAGACACATGTGAACCTATTTTGGATTTTATAATTTAAAACAAACCCCACTTCAAATTTTGAAGGTTCAACAACACAAATATTAAAATACTATTTTGATTAATATTGGAAACCGTGGGTGGATGGGTAATTAATCCACCCCCTCATAAGGACCCCATTTAAATCTATCTAGAATTCAATAATAAATGGAGACAACTTACCTAACAAAATTTATCTGACTTAAAGGAGATTAGACTTCCCAAGAAAAGGAACAAGTAATAAAACAATATTTTATTACAACTTGTATGAATAAACAAGGGAGGCGTTGGAGGGGCCTAGTTCGGCCTGTTGACTAGGCCCTCCGGCCAACCATTCTGAAGCATATGTCGACAGGTCGTGTCGACTAGTATAGGTCGGGTCGGTTGGATAGACCGACAGAAGGTTATGTAACTGTATTTGCATATACATATATATAGGTTGTTGAGCCGATGTACTAGTTAATATTGGTTCTATGATTGTATTCTGCTCTTGTTGGTTAATATAAAGGCTTGTGTTCTCTCTATCTATCTCGTCTCTTGTATTTGTATCATTGTGTATGCTTTGCTTATATTATGTAATGTATCTATGGTAACCACATGAACCTCAGGACTACAACATATGGTTCCGTTGTCGGTTGATACATGAAAAAAAAATAGTAGCATGACCTATGATTTCAGAACAGGAGATTAGAGATTGGTGGGAGAAGAAAATCGTGAATTATTTGTAGAACTATGCACGACGTAACAAGTTGACGATTAGCCAAGCAAGAGATCGATTCTTCTCCGAGACCCATGAGAGATTTGTAGAGTCCATGTCGACCGCCTTGAAGAAGCTTCTGGATGAAACAACCAGTTGATGAAGCAGAGAGGAATCTGTTGTCGAAGTTGATCAACGGAGGATGCACGAATCTATCAGAGTGGTGCGAAGAGATTGCAAACGATTTCTGTGAAGAACAGGCGATTGAAGACCGCATCTCGGTTGACGAAATAAGAAGAAAGTTCTTCACCAAATTAGCTGATCAATTTATGTGTTCTCTGCCAACTCTATTGTTCAAATTTTTTATCGACAAAGGCATTGCGCATATTGTCAAAACACGACCGTCACTGCTCCCGCCTCTTCCGAACTCTAATTGGAAGGAGAAAGAACGCAAGTGGGAAAGATTTGTAAAGGAGCATGAATGGGAATTTTTCTTGAACAAATGATGGTCTACACTTCCCCAGTGATATAGAAACCTTCGGGCCGGCATTGGTGGAGTGATGAAGCATGCTCTAATGTACCTAGTTTGATGAAAATTGACATATGACAAGATGACATGGCCAGGAGTGGAAGAAAACCCGACAAAGACAGACTTTTGAGTCATAAAAGCACCCCTGATATCCAGAAAATTGAAAGAGAAAAGAGGAGGCAGTGGCGTGAAGAGCTGCGGGAGCAAGCAATTGTGCTTCGGAGGACGTGAGGATTAAATGTCATGACAGACACATAAGGAAATATGCCAGAGTCAAGCCGATCCCACGATGATTGGGGTGTCGAAGAAGACCTGTTGCTGATGGATGAAGACTTGTGGATAGAGTGTGGTAGAGCTCTCCAAGTTCAGATACCTGAAATAGTAACACCTCCATCTCCATTTCATTTAACACAAAGTGTTTGGGTGCAAGAAATTTTCAAGGAAAATCTCGGTCTCCATGCTCATCAGTCAGGAATTTGGAGTCGTCTAAGTATAGAAGGCGATGATATTAATAGACTATTGATTCATCGACCAGAGGAAGGAAATTGGGTGTCTTTTCAACCTGAATTTTCAAATAGAATCTTTCATCTAGTGTACTTAGAGCATGAGGAAGCACCCCCCTGCCAATTCCAAATTTGAGTGACTCGTCGAGTATGTCGGAAAGCCCGAGATTCAGTGAAATCCCGTTCGAGCAGAACTTTAACTAGATTTCGACAGAAGTGGTAGAAGAAGGTAGACCTAGCGATACAGAAGAAGTTATAGTCACTGATTCTGAAGACATAGAACCAAGTCTAGAGAGACAGCTAACTCAAATTGACAAAGCACCAAGTTCTGATTGTGGAAATCACCCACCCACACCACCATCAAATTCTCAAAATAATACACCAACAAACATGGCACACTCAACAACACATCTTCCGTTCTATGAAGGTGATGAAGACTCAATAAGACACTGGTTTGTGTGCGAGGCAATATGGACAGCCAATCAAATCACTAGCGAAGAAAGATAGATTGCGTAGTTTGTTGGTTCGTTAAGAAAAAGAGCACTGACATGGTACATGGGGTACATAGCAAAGTCACCAAATGCAACCAAGGCACAAATCAAACAAATATTTTTGTCCTTTTTCATGATCGAAGATGCAACATACCTGGCGACAGAATGACTAAAGATGACAGTCCAAAAGCCGATAGAAACTGTCAAGGAGTATGACAAGAGGTTCAAAGACCTCCTTAGCAAATTAGACTATGAAATCGAAGAAAAAATATTAATCAAATGGTTTATTGTTGGTCTAATAAATAAAATTAGAATACATGTTCGTCGACAAAGTGTTAATACTTATGTGGAGGCACTAAGAGTAGCACTAGAATTCGAAATAGATGATGAATAACCTCTAGTATCCATGGATAGACATGTCGACGAATGCCTTGAAAGTATGGAGCAGGCTATCTGAAATATGACTCTAAAAGGGCAAGAATTATGGTGTACAACTTGTCGAACTTCAGGACATACCAGATGTAATATCCCTCCTTATGATCTGTTATTTTTGCAAATGTAATTGTAATACTCGTCAGGAGTAACATCTTAGATCCTAAAAGAGGGATCTATTCCAGCCAGAAAGTACAATCTGCCGCAAGTATCTAAGTAAGATATAAGGGCTTAGTTTACTAGTTAACTATTAGGGTTAAGTATCATAATTATTATCTAAAACTGATCAAATAATACTTAAATCCAGATGATGGAGGATTTTTCCCAAGAAGAAAAATGTTTCAAAATAACAAAGTAACAATAGTAATAAAGTATTAATAAAGTCCCTTCACCTAAAGGTATTAGGGACAACTAGAGATACTACTTACCATACCCAGATACTATTATGGAACAAAGATTCGCATATATATATATATATATATATATATAAAGGTGTGATGGAGAAGGGGAATGAAGTTATAAATTTAGTACTTTATGAAGATGATTATATACATATATATGTGACATCACTTTGATAAAGTTTTAAGAGTTATAATACTAACTGTAATTCCTATTTTATGGGACATTATAATGCTTTGTTACAAATGATGTTGTGAGATTATTAAAGAACTATTAGTTAAGTCAAAACGTTTCATACGTTAGAACTATATGACAATATTGTATATTATAATAAAAGAGTGTAAAATACATTTAGAGGAAGACCTTCCTCTACAACCGGCACTCCCTTTAGTGGAGTATTAAAAGAATGCTTCTGACACGTCATAAGGAACTATGAGTCACTACCTTCGGTTTTCACTAAACACATCGTGGAGCCGTATCATTACATCTGTCTCCTCAAGTGGAGAGTTGGAACGCTGGAGAGATGCCACCTGCCGGAGAAGAGAGCCGAGCGGATCTTCTTAAGAAGACCTGCTTTGTTGAGAAGGGGGGGAAAAAGAAAAATCTTTTGGGGAAAAGACGGTGATCTCTGCCTTCGAAGGAGAATAATCGAGTGGGAAAAACTGCATCGGATTACAGCCAGCGGGAGTCCTGCCTTAGCATTCGCTGGAGCCTATGCTAGTCTTTTTGGTTCGAGTTCTTTATACTAATCTCTGCATCGGATTGCATATAGACGGACTCCTGTAAGTATACCTATGCACTGCTTGATTGAGTATACCTGGTAATAGTGTTTTCGGGTTAAGAATCGACTGCTGTAGGTATGAATGTTTTTGGTTGAGATAAGCGCATCCATGACCTTGATCTCTGCTCCGTGCACATTCTGGCTGTGCTTGAGATCTGAGCCTTCCCTTTTAATTATCGACATCCATCCGAGATTGGAGTACAAAGGTACTCTACCGATCTTTGTCTTAGAATGACATATTTTCTTCTCACTGCATCCGCTGTTTGGGAATCGAGCGCTGCCAGGTATTTGTTTTAGGCTTGGTATACTTTTAACAGTTTTAATCTCTTGTTTCTAGCTAAAAGTTTCATTGTATAAGTCATAGATATGGCGTTATCGCTGTCTAAAGTTTGATACACTTACTATACCGATCTAAGCGAGTCTGCGCTAGCAAATCTGCGTCCACCTCGGCTGGAATAGGAATTTATTCCTTGTAAACTAAATGGAGAACGAAATCATGACCTGTTCGAATGTTGGTTGTGGTCCTTTTGAAAGATAGGTTCTCCCCTGTAAAAGACCACGTTTATTCCTTAGCACGGAATCTCAGCTTAATCACTGAACAGTCGTTTATACTCTGCAAATTGGGTATTCTGGTTTTTGATATTCGATCTCGAAATGATCGATGCACATTTTTAAACGTTTTGATAAGTCTACCTCAGAGTAAATTGCTATCCCTATTTTTTTACCTACACTTGGCATTCGATCTCAACGTGATCGTCATAGTTATACCTAGTATACTCCTGTTGATGTCAAGTTACAAGGGTTCGAACTATATCGCGTTTTCGATCTGAGTAGGTAAGGTTCTGTCAGTTGAAGTAATCAATTATGTTTGAGATATATATGTTATACGCCAAATGGTTAGATTGAGTTTCTGTTATATGCCAGTTTTAATGGGTCTATAACATCCCAGCGTGGAAGTGAGTTTCAGTTGATATATATATTTATATACTTTCACTAATACAGGAACTAAGCGAATGGTTTACATTCAAACCTCCACCTGATTCATATTGAAGATCGCTGACCTCCACGTCCTCGTGGTAGATAAGGTTTAGTGCTGCACATAATTTCTGTTGTGTTTTATTTCTAGGAGTCCCCGAGTGAGATCGAGCCGTGGGTACTTATATAACTGAGTATTGCATGCTTATTGTTTTCCCCACAAGATACAGAAACTTCGTCTTTTGTTTGTTTAGTATTGATTGTTGTTTACTCCTGGGAGTTTTGGTTAACTTCATTTGAGCCTCTGCCTTAAGCATTTTTTTTTTATATATTACTATGTATTAATTATATCCGGGGCGGGTTGATACTCTGTTTTAGTATATGCGGTTTCTTTTAGAAAAAACAGAGGAGGTCTGTTTTACATACATCAGATCGAAATGTGTTTTGCTTCTGCGTATACCTCATATAATTTATATGGAACTCTGTCAATCAAATATATGTTAGCCATGCCTGTTGGGTTTATTTTCCTGTTTTGTTTCCCTACCTTGCTACATAGTTGTGCAGTCGTAAGCTCTGGAAAACTCTCGGTGGGTATAAATCCGCCATTAAGTTGTTATAGAATCTTGGGAAATGTTTAAAAACGAAAATGCTAATTCAGCGATTTATAATTATCCAGATTAAGCATTGAAGGAAACTATCGAAGGGTTAAATAACCTTGTTCATAGTTTGAGTGACTATTGAATCGTCTTGCAGTTTCTTAAGAGACTTGGGTAAAGTGGAAATTGTTGGATGCAACAAAAATGTTGCCGATGTAACCTCCTCTTGATGGATAATATATGATGAGCAATCTTGGTGGACGTAGCCCTCAAATTGGGGGTGAACCACGTGTATATCGCGTTGTTCCCTTCTCATTGTGCCTGGTGTGATTTATTCTTCTTTCGTCTCTTTCTTATGGGTCTCATGTGATTTATTTTCATTGTTAGAGGTGATTTAAAAATGTGAAGTAAATTCATTCAAGTTAGTAGTATTCAATGTGTATTAAGCTGAGTACGTTGGATAGAGCATTGATTTTTATGTTTATTGGTTGCTTCAAGAAACCTACTATAGATGATAATATTCCAATTATATTTAAAGGTCATAGAAGTTGTTAAATGATGCAATATCCTATAGATACTTTGATATGGAAATAAGTTGAGTTAGGGACTATGAGCTTAAGAAAATAAGTAAATATGAGTGGATGTTATTGCTTAAATATTGTAAATGACACTTATAGAATATTGAATAGAAAGTTCATCATCTATTAAGATAGTGGGGTTAAACTTCCCTTATATTCTAAGTACTAAGGTATAACCAAAACAACATAAGGTCTTTAAGAACTCTTTAAATCTTGAAGATGAAAATAATGCAACTTATCTCATATGTGTGATCATGATGATTTGATGTATCTATCTCCAATCTACCTTATGTACGTGTGAATATATATATATATGATGGATATCTAATCGTCAATTTGGTTGTTGTCAGGTTAGTGGGCCATGGTCCTAAATACTAAGTTGTGAAGATCTTTTAACATCATGTAATTTACATATGAGAACGGGTTTTAGTATTAATACATAAGTCCATGTTCGTTATCATTGATGGGTAAGATCTCCATGGAAATATGCAAGGTAAAATTGTGAGGTGAGCTAATGAAATTATGTTTATTTAAATGGTTTCTTATTAAGTATGCAATGTTTATGAGATTATGAATATGAAAACAAATGGATCATTAGGACGAAGAACAATTTTTAGCTCGTCTTTCGACCATTAACATTATTTGGTTAAATGGGGTTGTTACATATGGTATCAGAGCCGGAGTTACAACACTCGGGCCTATAGGGGCTCAACATGAGGCATGGGAGGAATGGACGAGAGTACAATATCCGTGTCAACTTGTCATAAAAACTGCATGGCGAGGTATGTTATTCCAATACCAAACTCGTCGGATTAAAAGACTGTAAGTATACTAGACACGCTTTCATGTCTACTTGGATATCTTGTACTAGGTTACATACTGAAAAGGGAAAACTGAACTACAAATACTCTTGAATAATTATACTAGACACGCTTTCATGTCTACTTGGATATCTTGTTAGGTTACATACTGAAAAGGGAAAACTGAACTACAAATACTCTTGAATAATTATAGATGTTGCTAGAAACTTCTCTATATGAATGTTTAGCAAGGAAAGCTTATGATGACTCGAGTTGAAAACCTTCAACTAGTAAATGAAAACGACCATTGGGAAATTGTGTTGTAGAAATGTATTTGTAATCAGTGGATTCAGGAGATGAATAATTATAAGAAAGTATGGCTTATGCATTGAATTATGGACATATACATTCGGTTGAACTAAGAATGTATATATAGATTTGAAAGGACCAATTCTAGATTGAAAGTTTATTGGATTATGTTATTTATCTGTTGTCTTCATCAAGTATAAGTAAACTAAATGGTGTAGCGAAATGTCATCCTCATTGTGAATGATTAAAACGTATAGTTTATAAGTTGAAGGAATTAAATTTTATTAGTTGCTAAAACATCCTAATGGTGTAATATTGTCTATGACTATGAATCTATCTTCTTTAGATCGATAAAAGAGAAATGCCATTGGATGATATCGATTCCAAGAAAGAATATTATACAAACAAGAAATTGTTAGAATATGGATCACATAGATATTGAAAGGTGAACATTATAGAGTATAAGACTAAGAGATTTTGTATAATATCTTCCTCTTCGAATGCATAGGAAAAGGCTAGGTAAAGTGTAGAATTTATGACGATATTAATCATGGAAAGTAATATCTAGAGGTACCCTCAATTGTTCGATAATTGCAATGCATGGTTGTTCTCGAAAGGTGATGTTCCTCCTAAATAAAAATCAAAGGGAAATAGGTTAGATAAGTATTTCATGGAGATGCATGGTTCTATTATTGAAAGATTTAAACCATATCGCTATGATAGGATAAGATAACAAGGCTATACCCTTTCTCATACAAAATATAAAATTGGAAATTGCTTGCTTTTAATATTAGGAGTCTAACATGTTCGGTTGATTAAATGATGAAGGAAGCAAGAAAGTAGTCGAAGCATTTTCTCGTTTTGAGAATGAATTTAGCATGTTCTTCGTCTTAATACCTGATGAATATAGTTATGGATTCAATTGACTGAATATTTATGAATTGACGTTGTCAATGTTGAATTGAAGGAAATGATTTCTTTAAATATGGATATAGGTATGATATATGTCTTTCATTCACTGGTAGCTATCCAAAGGTAGATCAAATAAGAGATTATTAGATGTTATGAATGTCGTAAAGTGGTAAAAAGTTATGTACTAACATTGCAAGATTACACCCGGAACGTGACCAAATCCAAAATGAATTTCTAAGTAGTTAAGTTAAACAACTCAAGGGTGAGTGCAGAATTACTCTTTACATCGTATGTAATGGGTTACAAAATTTTTATGAACCATAGATTAATGGTGGATTATGTTAAATATGTACTGACATTCCAAGATGTTGCCAGGAATTATGATCGATGACGTGATCAATGTGGAACATCGACTATGAATCCACTTGTGAAAATAAGTGAGGCAGAATCGCTCAAGATGGAGTAATGTTCTATACTATGTATTATTATAATGTGGCTTACAGGATTGTATAAACCATGAATGATGGTTGATTTGTGTCAAGGGTGTACAAATCATGAAAACTCATAGGTAAACCTATTTCCTGTTATTATGTCGAATGTCGTAATGAACAACAAAATGCGGACAAAACAGGTAATAAATATAATAATGATCATGGACTTTGTAGATCGTTAATATCTATGGGACTTGTTGAAAGACAAGAGCATTATACATATTATGGATAGAATATGTCGTGGAAATGGAGGGAATTGCTGTGTGAGCACAATGGTGTTAGGAAAATGAATTGCTGTGTGAGCACCATGGTGTTAGGAAAATGAATTGCTGTGTGAGCACAATGGTGTTAGGCAAATGATTGCTGTGTGAGCACATTGGTGTTAGGCAAATAAAGTGGCAAAAATTGATGATCCAGCTCTACTTTGCTAAAGTATCTATTCCTAGACTCAAGCGAGGAGGCTTGAGGGGAATTGTGAAAGAGTCTGTGATATCAATGGCAAGACCTAGGCACAAAGTTTGACATCTGGAAGACAGGACGCTGTTTGATGTTTTTGAGGAGAAAACTTTTGACTAGCAATCAAAAGGGAGAGTAACCTCAAAATATAGCCTGTAAGTCCACACGTAAATTAGTGACAGATCTTGGGATCTGTGTTTCAGCAGAGAGTTGCTGAAGTTTCAAGACCTCAAGGGGAGGTTCGATGATCAAACCAAAGTGTCGATTGAAAGTTTTCATCTTCATGTTGTAAAAATGAAACACATATTAACAATTTGCCAAATAACTAGATTGTTGTATGTCCTAATGTATGAATGTTATGAATACTTGAGTAGGAAAATTTCCTCAAGGGCGAGGATGAACGAAGAACTTTAAAAAGATTACTTATGAAATTCTTTGAAGATGTATTATGTCTTCTTATGTTGATAAAAGGGCTAGAAGATATTTCATGATTTGCAAATGTTGAATTGCAGAAAGGACTTATGTTCTTAGTTGAAGTATGAACTCAAGATACGTTTACTAAACAATTGCAGGTTGCGATCAATAACCACTTGCGGGAAAATCGTGAATGTTTAAAAATGATCATAACCGAGATGACAAAACGAGCAAAGGTTGTTATAGAGAATGAGGGGTAAGCTGTCGAACACCGAGGACGGTGTTACTCTTAAGGGGGAAAGGATGTAATATCCCTCCTTATGATCTGTTATTTTTGCAAATGTAATTGTAATACTCGTCAGGAGTAACATCTTAGATCCTAAAAGAGGGATCTATTCCAGCCAGAAAGTACAATCTGCCGCAAGTATCTAAGTAAGATATAAGGGCTTAGTTTACTAGTTAACTATTAGGGTTAAGTATCATAATTATTATCTAAAACTGATCAAATAATACTTAAATCCAGATGATGGAGGATTTTTCCCAAGAAGAAAAATGTTTCAAAATAACAAAGTAACAATAGTAATAAAGTATTAATAAAGTCCCTTCACCTAAAGGTATTAGGGACAACTAGAGATACTACTTACCATACCCAGATACTATTATGGAACAAAGATTCGCATATATATATATATATATATATATATATATATATAAAGGTGTGATGGAGAAGGGGAATGAAGTTATAAATTTAGTACTTTATGAAGATGATTATATACATATATATGTGACATCACTTTGATAAAGTTTTAAGAGTTATAATACTAACTGTAATTCCTATTTTATGGGACATTATAATGCTTTGTTACAAATGATGTTGTGAGATTATTAAAGAACTATTAGTTAAGTCAAAATGTTTCATACGTTAGAACTATATGACAATATTGTATATTATAATAAAAGAGTGTAAAATACATTTAGAGGAAGACCTTCCTCTACAACCGGCACTCCCTTTAGTGGAGTATTAAAAGAATGCTTCTGACACGTCATAAGGAACTATGAGTCACTACCTTCGGTTTTCACTAAACACATCGTGGAGCCGTATCATTACATCTGTCTCCTCAAGTGGAGAGTTGGAACGCTGGAGAGATGCCACCTGCCGGAGAAGAGAGCCGAGCGGATCTTCTTAAGAAGACCTGCTTTGTTGAGAAGGGGGGGAAAAAGAAAAATCTTTTGGGGAAAAGACGGTGATCTCTGCCTTCGAAGGAGAATAATCGAGTGGGAAAAACTGCATCGGATTACAGCCAGCGGGAGTCCTCCCTTAGCATTCGCTGGAGCCTGTGCTAGTCTTTTTGGTTCGAGTTCTTTATACTAATCTCTGCATCGGATTGCATATAGACGGACTCCTGTAAGTATACCTATGCACTGCTTGATTGAGTATACCTGGTAATAGTGTTTTCGGGTTAAGAATCGACTGCTGTAGGTATGAATGTTTTTGGTTGAGATAAGCGCATCCATGACCTTGATCTCTGCTCCATGCACATTCTGGCTGTGCTTGAGATCTGAGCCTTCCCTTTTAATTATCGACCTCCATCCGAGATCGGAGTACAAAGGTACTCTACCGATCTTTGTCTTAGAATGACATATTTTCTTCTCACTGCATCCGCTGTTTGGGAATCGAGCGCTGCCAGGTATTTGTTTTAGGCTTGGTATACTTTTAACAGTTTTAATCTCTTGTTTCTAGCTAAAAGTTTCATTGTATAAGTCATAGATATGGCGTTATCGCTGTCTAAAGTTTGATACACTTACTATACCGATCTAAGCGAGTCTGCGCTAGCAAATCTGCGTCCACCTCGGCTGGAATAGGAATTTATTCCTTGTAAACTAAATGGAGAACGAAATCATGACCTGTTCGAATGTTGGTTGTGGTCCTTTTGAAAGATAGGTTCTCCCCTGTAAAAGACCACGTTTATTCCTTAGCACGGAATCTCAGCTTAATCACTGAACAGTCGTTTATACTCTGCAAATTGGGTATTCTGGTTTTTGATATTCGATCTCGAAATGATCGATGCACATTTTTAAACGTTTTGATAAGTCTATCTCAGAGTAAATTGCTATCCCTATTTTTTTACCTACACTTGGCATTCGATCTCAACGTGATCGTCATAGTTATACCTAGTATACTCCTGTTGATGTCAAGTTACAAGGGTTCGAACTATATCGCGTTTTCGATCTGAGTAGGTAAGGTTCTGTCAGTTGAAGTAATCAATTATGTTTGAGATATATATGTTATACGCCAAATGGTTAGATTGAGTTTCTGTTATATGCCAGTTTTAATGGGTCTATAACATCCCAGCGTGGAAGTGAGTTTCAGTTGATATATATATATATATATATTTATATACTTTCACTAATACAGGAACTAAGCGAATGGTTTACATTCAAACCTCCACCTGATTCATATTGAAGATCGCTGACCTCCACGTCCTCGTGGTAGATAAGGTTTAGTGCTGCACATAATTTCTGTTGTGTTTTATTTCTAGGAGTCCCCGAGTGAGATCGAGCCGTGGGTACTTATATAACTGAGTATTGCATGCTTATTGTTTTCCCCACAAGATACAGAAACTTCGTCTTTTGTTTGTTTAGTATTGATTGTTGTTTACTCCTGGGAGTTTTGGTTAACTTCATTTGAGCCTCTGCCTTAAGCATTTTTTTTTTATATATTACTATGTATTAATTATATCCGGGGCGGGTTGATACTCTGTTTTAGTATATGCGGTTTCTTTTAGAAAAAACAGAGGAGGTCTGTTTTACATACATCAGATCGAAATGTGTTTTGCTTCTGCTTATACCTCATATAATTTATATGGAACTCTGTCAATCAAATATATGTTAGCCATGCCTGTTGGGTTTATTTTCCTGTTTTGTTTCCCTACCTTGCTACATAGTTGTGCAGCCGTAAGCTCTGGAAAACTCTCGGTGGGTATAAATCCGCCATTAAGTTGTTATAGAATCTTGGGAAATGTTTAAAAACGAAAATGCTAATTCAGCGATTTATAATTATCCAGATTAAGCATTGAAGGAAACTATCGAAGGGTTAAATAACCTTGTTCATAGTTTGAGTGACTATTGAATCGTCTTGCAGTTTCTTAAGAGACTTGGGTAAAGTGGAAATTGTTGGATGCAACAAAAATGTTGCCGATGTAACCTCCTCTTGATGGATAATATATGATGAGCAATCTTGGTGGACGTAGCCCTCAAATTGGGGGTGAACCACGTGTATATCGCGTTGTTCCCTTCTCATTGTGCCTGGTGTGATTTATTCTTCTTTCGTCTCTTTCTTATGGGTCTCATGTGATTTATTTTCATTGTTAGAGGTGATTTAAAAATGTGAAGTAAATTCATTCAAGTTAGTATTATTCAATGTGTATTAAGCTGAGTACGTTGGATAGAGCATTGATTTTTATGTTTATTGGTTGCTTCAAGAAACCTACTATAGATGATAATATTCCAATTATATTTAAAGGTCATAGAAGTTGTTAAATGATGCAATATCCTATAGATACTTTGATATGGAAATAAGTTGAGTTAGGGACTATGAGCTTAAGAAAATAAGTAAATATGAGTGGATGTTATTGCTTAAATATTGTAAATGACACTTATAGAATATTGAATAGAAAGTTCATCATCTATTAAGATAGTGGGGTTAAACTTCCCTTATATTCTAAGTACTAAGGTATAACCAAAACAACATAAGGTCTTTAAGAACTCTTTAAATCTTGAAGATGAAAATAATGCAACTTATCTCATATGTGTGATCATGATGATTTGATGTATCTATCTCCAATATACCTTATGTACGTGTGAATATATATATATATGATGGATATCTAATCGTCAATTTGGTTGTTGTCAGGTTAGTGGGCCATGGTCCTAAATACTAAGTTGTGAAGATCTTTTAACATCATGTAATTTACATATGAGAACGGGTTTTAGTATTAATACATAAGTCCATGTTCGTTATCATTGATGGGTAAGATCTCCATGGAAATATGCAAGGTAAAATTGTGAGGTGAGCTAATGAAATTATGTTTATTTAAATGGTTTCTTATTAAGTATGCAATGTTTATGAGATTATGAATATGAAAACAAATGGATCATTAGGACGAAGAACAATTTTTAGCTCGTCTTTCGACCATTAACATTATTTGGTTAAATGGGGTTGTTACACCAAAGATTCTTGTCGAATTGAGGATCGGTGACAAGATCTTAAGCTCATTCAATCCAGATGTTTATGTGATCTGTGCAAAGAGTATGATTCACATACCACAAATGATTGTCCATACAATCTGAAAAAAAAGAAGAAGGAAAGATGGTATCAAATTTGTGATGTGAATACACATGCAATTGAAGAATGTCATCTGAACCTGAAAAATCAGCAAAATTACCATGCAGTGTACCAGACAAACTCTGTCGAGCATGACAGAAATACAACAAACAATAGATTCGAGAGAAATGATGGAAGAAATAAATGGTACAATCAAAACAGGAATGACAGATATCCAAGGTATAATGACAGTCGGTATGATCGACGATATGATGGCTATAATAGACGCGGAGGATACCAGAGTCGTGGTTGTGGCGGTGTGGGTCGCGGTATTCGACATAATCGACCTGGTGCATGTTTCACATGTCTCAGTGAATATAATCGGCATGCAAAATGCCATTATAAGGAAAAAACTGATCTTAAATTTTGTACAAAGTGTGGGGTAGGCGATCACTATTTAGAGGATTGCCCTACCATGATTGAGAAAATAAATAATAAAAAGAATGCTCATGTTTTATCTTGTATTTCAAAAAATGATGTGCTTCGCACAAAAAACTTGCAAATTGTAACTAGGCAAGGCACTCACATTAGTCAAGATAAGCCACAGATAAGTAGAATTGTCGATAAAGAGGATTACCCAAATCCTATAAAACAAAAAAATGTGTACAAAGATGCCTCCGACATATTTCATGACTTAGAAACACACAAAGACATTGAAGAAAACCGATAGGAAGTTCTCAATGAATTGCTCAGATTAATTTCAAACCAGGAAGTTGTAGGAAAAATGATTGGCCTGTTGCATAAATTAAAATATAAACATGTCGAGCAAAGACAAACTAAAAAAAAATTCCGACTAAAGCAAAAAGAAAAAAATGATGCTAACCCATTAGTCGACCTCGACATAAATGGATATCATGTACGACAAGTCGTACTATATTTTGGATCCCAAGTGAATATCATGACTCGTGATACCTGGGACCAACTCGGTCGACCACAACTGCAGGAATCATGCATCTATCTAAAGCTCGCAGATCAAGGATTAATTGAGCCGATTGGAGTATGGAAAGGAGTCGAAACTTCCATCAAAGGCATCATGAAAATAGTATATTTTGAGATCATCACTCCCAAGGATGATCCAAGCTCTTTCCCTGCGTTGGTTGGTCGACCTTGGGGACGAAAGATGAAGGCCTCAATTTCCTTAAACAAAAGTCGTATCAAGTTGAAAGGCAATGGGAAGAAGGTTATTATACCAATCTTCCCATCTCAGGGAGAACCATGGTCAGAACCTACAAAAATTGATAATGATATTCGACAGGTTTACCACATAGACAATAATGAAGATCGCATTGAGCCAAATACCCAAGGAGAACTTCACCTCGGAGATCCTGTCTCGCTCGGATACAATTCCGATGCAAAACTCTATGATTGAAAAATAGAGAACTATGATTTACATGTGAAAGAATGCTGGATTGTGGAAGCCATCTCAAAGAAGCAAATAAAGAAGTGTCTTTCAATCTCATACACACCGAAGATATTTGAACGAAAAATGCGAGCATATCCAACACTTGTTCCAGACAGAAATGCACAATCAAGTAATTCAACATTAAGGTATAAAGAACGTGATTCACCTGTTGTACATGTCGAATAGGTATCAAAACATGTCGGAGAGCAAGGCCAACTACAAAGTTTGGTAGAGACATTTACTGGACAAGTTGCGAGATGGTGGGACACCCATTAGTCCAAACTCCAAAATTGGAATACTGCATCAACATTTTTCATAGAAAGGTTTGGAGGTAGAAAATTGACAACTTAGGCCGATATCCCTCTGTTTACACAAGGAAAAAATCCTGAAATCCACATCGACTATTGCGAAAGGGAATGGAGAAAATTGGGCTATAAAGATGAAAGAACCTGGCCTCACCTATTCCCCAGAACACTTGATGATCTACCTAACAAAGGGTACAAAATGGAAGAAGTGAGAGGAGAAACTTTCTTCTGGAAAGACTTAAAAGAAAATTTCATCAAGGACTTCCAGTTTTCTCCACGGGATGAGAAGCTGGTCGAAGCAAGTAGAAGCATCAAAGAATTTCTGCGGTTGATAGAAACTTTAACACTTGCAGAAAAACTGAAGATTATGCACCCACCTACTACCTACTACAACATAAAGTCGACATAAAGCTAGCATTCGACAATACTAAGCCTAGAAATGGAGATATATATCGGAAAAAGTTTTCAATGGAGAAAGGATCATCCCGACGTGTTGAAGGCTGTAAAAACAATCTTTAGCACCGAGATTGTCGAAAAAGACATACCCGAAAGGTTGTCAGAAAAAGACTTTCCATCAACTTTTACACAAATCAAAGAAGGTGAAAGACAGATAAGTGACATTCATGCACCCGAATGGATGGATGCGAAGATTAAAACAAATGAAGTAGATATGTCAAATGAAAACCGACCGAAAATGGAAAAGATTGGCGATTACTGGAATGAGGAGAAACAACAGAAATCTCCAGTAAACTCAAAGAATTTCAATACGTATTTGCTCGAGATTATAGAGACTTGAAAGAACTTGTGCAGGAAATGGGAGAGATGAAAATTGATATTAAACCTGATGCCAGACCTGTAAAGAAAATACCCTACAAGCTTGCTCACAAATATAAGGATATCGTTAAAAAGGAGATCGATAGCATGCTTGCAATAGGAATCATATATCCTATCGACTAGTCAGAATGGGAAAGCCCGATGGTTGTTCAGCCAAAGAAACAAGATCTGACACGACTGAGAATCTATGTCGACTTTCGCGAGATGAACAAGGTAACACTCACAGATCCCTTTCCAACTCATTTTGCAGATGAAATTATTAGTGAAGCTGCAGGGCATGAGTGCTACTCTTTCATGAATGGATTCTCGGGGTACAACCAAGTACGTATTGCAGAGGAAGATGAAAAAAAGACAACATTCATGTGCGAATTCAGGTCATTCGCGTGCAAAGTTATGCCCTTCGGTTTAAAGAACACACTTGCGGTCTTCTCAAGAATTGTCGTCAAAGCATTTCAAGAATATATCTACAAAACCATGGCTATGTACTTTGATGATTGGGCAATCTATACAATGCTAAAAGATCATTGCAAATGGCTTTGACTGATGTTGGAACAATGTCGACAGATACAATTGTCGCTAAATATTAAAAAGTGCATTTTCGCGACACCCATCGGCATATTACTATTCCATGTAGTTTGCAAAGAAGGAATCAAGGTTGATTATGTGAAGATCAAAATTATCCTCGACCTGAAGCCTCCAGTTAATCCGAAACAAGTACGGATCCTGTTGGGTCATACCGGATATTACAGGAAGTTTATCAGACATTATTCCGATATGACTTATCCTCTCAAAGAATTGCTAAAAGATGATCGAGATTATAGGTAGACGGAGAAATGTGACATCTCATTTAACACGTTGAAAAGAAAAATGGTCGAAGCACCCATCCTCCGATTTCTGGATTGTTCAAAGAAATTTCATGTACATATTGATGCATTTGGAATAACAGTCGGTGCCATTTTAACCCAACCCGGAGAAGATGGTATGGATTACCCTAATGCATTCAGCAGTCGGAAATTGAATAAAGTTGAATGAAATTATTCTATGACTAAAAGGGAAGCATTAGGTATGGTATTTGCATTGCAGAAATACCATCATTATTTATTAGCTAACCCTTTTGTATTTTATATAGATCACCAAGCTTTAAAACACTTAGTCAATAAACCATTACATCATGGGAGGTTATGCCGTTGGATATTACTGTTTCAAGAATTTGAATTTGAAGTAATCATTCGACCTGGAAAAGCTAATGTTAGACCAGACCACCTGTCGAGAGTCGACACAGGAGAAGAACCGACAGGAATTGAAGATGAATTACTGGACGCACACTTGTTTCGTATTGAAGCAGTCCCTTCAAAACTTGTAGAAATTGCACAATTTCGCGAGGATGGGAAAGCTCCTGAAGGAATGACTGAGAAAAAGAGGAAGATCTTAGCAATGAAAGCATCCCCCTACACTCTGATCAATGGATTCCTCTATAAACTTGGCTTGGATGATATATTACACCGATTGCACTTGATCATGAATGACAAGATATACTTGCAGAAGCTTATGCTAGACTGGTGGTAGGACATTATCATGCAGACATAACAGCTAGAAAAATCCTGCAAGCCGGACTTTGGTGGCTGACAGTTCATAAAGACTGTCAAGAATTTGTATCTAAATGTGATAGATGTCAGCGCATGGGCTGATCACTCCCAAAAACAAAAATGCCACTGGTTCCAATTAACCCTAGCCTAACATTCGAAATTTGGGCTATCGATTTTGTTGGGCCATTTCCAGTAGTGGTGAGAAGGATAGGTGCTCGATATATTATCACTGTTGTCGAATATGTTACCAAGTGGGTAGAAGCAGAACCGGTAAAAAAATGTTCAAGCAAAGTTGCCGCTAAGTTTATTTATGAAAACATCATAACACGTTTTGGATGCCCCATAAAATTGATAATGACCAAGGTACGCATTTTGTATGTAAAACCATTGAAGCACTGACTAAAGAATTTGCAGTTGATCATAGAATAAGCACAATGTGCCATCCTTAGTTGAATGGCACCGTAGAGTCATTCAACAAAACACTTACAAAAGGACTGATGAAAATATGCAACATAGAGAAAGATGACTGTGATGACAAAATACCTACTGTTCTCTGGGCATATAGAACAACATACAAAAGAACGACAGGTCAGACACCATTCTCACTTGTCTACGGACAAGAAGCTATCATCCCATTACATTTTTTATGACAAGCACCAACCATTGCAACAGCTTTACATATTGATGTCGAAGATACTCAACAAGAATGGCTACTACAATAGTCGAAGCTGGAGGAAAGTCGACAGTTGGCGATAGAACATCAACGAATCCAAAAATAGCAACAGAAAGCGTGGCATGATAGAAATATCAAACAGAAGAATCTATCAGTTGGAGATTTGGCACTCCTCTATAATAGTCGAGTAAAAGGGAAGGCAAAGAAGATGCATACAGAATGGATAAGACCCTATATTGTCAAAGCATTAAATTTTAATGAATCAGTCCGACTGAAAAAACTACAAGGAAATGTTTTCAAGAAAGCGGTAATTGGCGCCCAACTTAAGCGGTACAACTCATGAATATTCTCTCTAAAAAAAAAAAAATGGTTAAGAAGTAACCGAATGAGAGTACTATAAGCAATCAAGAAAAAAAATAGAGCATGAAAAAAGCATAAATGATGAGAGAGTGGCAGAAGAAGGATGGAAAAAGTAGAGAAAAAATTCCGGCGCATAACCTTCGATATTATAGACATCAACAAGAACGCCGACAATTTGCAAAGGAAAATCAGGCACGACAGAAGCATTGGAGTCCAGACCGACCAAAGTCAATTAGATAATTCCATTGACATAACACATCAAACAAGGTGTTGCGGCATCATGATGACAAAAAAATAAAGGTCAAGACACTTACGATGCCAGAAGTAATGCACTTGATGGGGCACTAATAGCCTGTCAGTCCAATTTAATAACCCTGTCAAATCAACCGTCGATATAGGCCTCCACGTCTCCTTCACCTGTGCCGGGTAACTCCACCATAAGTCTGGAGCTCGAGGATTCTTGGGAACTCTTTTTCCGAGAACTTGAACTCCAAGATACAGAGCTCCCTGTAATGACCCTTTTTCAAAATTGATTAAAATGCCCAATTTTCCAATTTTTTTACCAATTTCGACCTTTGACTAGTTTTACTGTTTTGACCTCCAAATCAACCCAAATGCTCCCAAATATTCTGTATGAGTGTATGAATGATATTTAGACTTGAATATTAGGTTCAAGAATGTTTTATGGTCCTCCAAATAATTCTGAAAACTTGATTTATATTCTAACCAATATATGCAATTTTGACTAGTAATTTGTGCATCAAATCCCCTCGGGGTAACACTGAAAAGGGCCTCCCAAATGCCTCTAAACTCCCTCAAATTTCTGAAAAGAGGTATGTAATGTGTTAATTATGTTATTAAGGTCTCATATGCACCATTAATGGATTATTACAACTGTTCTCACCCTCTCCCATTCAACTGCAAAAATCCCCAATTCGACCCTTGGGGAAATTGCACTATTTCACCTCCCAATACAACTAAACTGAGTAAAAATGATTCAAATGATGAATTACAGTATATGAAACTTGTAGAAGACATCCATGGAAGTATATTTTTCACAAATATATCAGAGAATCATTCATCCATTCGAAATAATCAACATTATAGTGTGATACATCAATGCATTGGGGAAATGGACATTGTTTGCTCATTAATCAATATTTTTGCATACAACCAATGGGTATTTCGACCTGATACTTTCTAAATATTAAGAATAGAGGATATGAAGGTATTAAAATCATAAATATATAATTATAATCTCTCCCAAGAAGCACAAGAGCTCACCAAAAACGCCCTCCCTCAAGGAGCATGAATATGCCTTCAAAACTGGAAACGGTGGAGAGAAAGTGCTACACTAAACCAAACCATGAAAATTCCTGTATCTGATACCTACAAATACAAACTCCATTAAAGCACCATTAAATACCTAAGTGGCCTCTCCAAACACCAACTTGGATGGGAATCTTTCACCCTCGAAATTGGCTAAGGCAAGAAACTAGTCATCCACTAGCTCTCTCTTCACAGATGCAATTTTTCTCAAATCATCAAAAGCCATTCTCCTAATTGATTTATACATTTTATAACCAACATTATCCTTCTAAGGGTAAAAATCCTCTCAATAGATTCAATAGATTTCTATTTAGGAAATATTCCACATTTGCCACTTGTCTCCTAGTTCCAACCTTCCATCTTCTCCCAAATTCGATTTTGAGTCTCTTTGGCTTCTCCCACTCCCATGAGAGCCTTCCTTGAGCCTATTTTTGGGGATGACATGTCATAGTGGTCACATGTCAAAGGTCAGGTCTGCAATTTGTCATAGTTTTCATAGATGCTCCATCATTGGTGTCATAGGGGCTAGGGAATCTAGCCCAAGTGTCCACAAACTCCCAATTTGACTCTTTATCTTCGATGGAGGTTACCAATCCTTTCCAATTCGACCTAAGATGCTCAATGACATGTGTTATGACTTACCAACTCACCCAAGAGTGTTCAACTTCCCATTAATTCGAATTTGCAAGAGAGAGATACCATGTATTATGAAAAATCAAGCTAGTGTGGGTCCCACATCCTCCATATGTCTCCAAAACCATTTTCCACCTAGGATTTCTCTTGAATTTCTTTATTCACTCTATTTATGAAATACTTGAACCCTTCTAATATCTAAACATCATTTATTATCTTCCTTATTACCATTCCAAATGTGCCCATCCAACCTAGGAAACTAGTAGGATTGATGGGATCACGGGGGGTTCACTCAATGAACTTGTTACATAGCACGATCGTTCGCATGATATTAAAAAATATCCCTAATTTCACTAAATATTGGAAAATGCATCCTTAAACTGTATTGTTGATCCCTCCTCCCAATATGCCTTTCCAATTAAGAAAACCCCTAGTTTCACCATATATTGTAGGTATCCATTTTTATCAACCCATTTTTTACACCCCCTTTATATCATATTATCAAGTTGTAACAAACAAGATCCCTAAGACATCTTAGTATAACCAAACATGATGCTAAATAAAATAATAGTATAATGCTAATAATGATCCCACTAGGATTGCAGGGGCGACTAATCAATTTGTAGCATTGGATTGTGGAAGACCCGACTAACTATTACTAGGAAAGGAAAAATGCGTAAAAGGAGACCTATTCAAGAGATCAACATAACAAAGAATGTAAAATCTTGATAGTCCAATAGTTAGTCCAATGCTTAGAAAACATGATAATTGCAAATGTTTCACACCACAGCCTACCAATATACCAATTTGATATCATGTAAATACAAATATAGTCATAGAGAGCTCATGTTTTTTGTAAGCTTAATAGATTAAACGAGCCATAAAAATGGAAAATTTAAACCCTTTTATGGATGGACTCCCCTACCTTCATATCAAAACAAACATCATTGATGTTTGAACCCAAATGAACATAAAAAATTCCTCTTGCTTTTCAATAACACCATATGATGACATGCATAGCTTGGATTTGGGTCATTCACAATATCTAATGAGTTGCCTCCACTTCCTCTACATTTATTCTTGCATTCAAGGGAATTAACAACATTTAGTTACATTTTCTTGGGTTATATCTTTTTTTTCTTTTTTTTACGAGGGAAAAAATCTCCATTGTTAGATTTCAAGCATGCAATAGTTATAAAGATACACATATGATGAAACTTATATGATATCATTTCATGGTGATGATAACACAGGGTATGCAAATAAGAATTTATATTTTCACCTATGTTCATGTCAATTCCAATAAAATATTAAGATGGATGTCTTGCATATAAGAATTGAAATTGCAAGTATGAATGTGCCAAATATAACTCAATCTAACAACTATTCCTAACTGGCAATGTGAAAATATGAAGAAGAATACAAAAGGTTGAAATAAATAATTAGTCAAGAAACATTGATCTAATTTTTCGTGGTTGTCATGGAGAAAGGTTTAATTACATCTCAATACCCACCTAAACCCCAACCTAAAAATGAAGAATTAGATCTTTTACTTGAATTCCTACAAAAAATACACTTCAGTTGTTCAAGTATGAAACTCCCAATTAGCTACATCTCTTAACTTAAAGATGAAAAACAATATAACATCAATTCAAAGAAAGCCTAAATAAGCTATTAAATGAGGATTTCTCAAGGCCAATATTCCATAGAGACTTCCATTGATATTATCGTTGGTACACTACTATGATATTATGAAAAAATTAGGATCATAAGCAATATCAAATAAAAATGGAGGGTTATTAGGTTTTAGGTGGGTATGAATTGAGCCCATGATTTGGAGGTATGAATCCATCCAACAATTTGGAGGTTATTCCTCAACACACCTAAATAAAATAACCCCCAATATTTATATCACTATGTCAAATTAAAAACCCCCCTTGACCCCTTAATATGTGGAAATATATATTTTAGGTTTTTAAGCGTATTCAAAACCACAATATGAATGGGCGTGATATGATATTGCCTCACTAGTGAACCCCCCATGGATGGGATTCTCTTACTATGAAATTATTTGAATGGGGACATTACAGTCCTCCCTACCCAAGATTGCTTGTCCTCAAGCAATTTCAAATTAGGATGCTGTAAAATCTTTTCCTATTCCCATGTAGCATCTTCACTTGGAAAGTACTTCCATTGCACCAAATATTCTTTGATAGTTCTACTTCTCAATCTCCTTTCTCGTGTTTTCAAAATCCTTTTCGGAACAAGTGTTAGTTGACCTTCATCATCCAAGGGAGGAAGTATTTCTGAAGTGACGATTTTCTGACCAAGATATTTCTTGAGACAATAGACATGAAATACATTATGGATTTTACTCCCTTCCGGAAGTTCCAATTCATATGCTATCTCTCCAATTTTCCGAACTATCCTGTAAGGGCCATAGTACCTTGGTTTTAGCTTTTCTGGTCCATTCTTTTTCAAAGAAGTTTGTTTGTAGGGCTGCAATCTCAAATATACTAAATCATCAACCTAAAATGTCCTTTCTTCTCTATGTTTATCGGCATATTGCTTTTGTTGGTTTTGGGCAACCTGTAAATTGTCTTTCAAGAGTTTTAAGATCTCTTGACTCTCTTCCACCCAATCCTTAGCCCTTGGGGCCCTACTATCAGAAAAGATAATCTCAACAAAAGTGAGTACATCATAACCATAGAGTGCTTTGAAAGGAGACATTCCTATATACATATGGAAGCTGGTGTTGTAGCAAAACTCACCCAAGTGGAGCCACTTGACCCATGCTTTTTGCTGCCCTCCTACATAATTTCTAAAGTATCCTTCCAACCATTGATTTACCCTCTCTGTTTGTCCATCAGTTTGTGGATGATAGCTGGTGCTTGGAGTCAATTGAGTTCCCACCAATCTAAAGAGTTCTTGCCAAAAAGCACCCATGAATCTACTATCTCTATCACTGACAATGCTCTTGGGGAGCCCATGCAATCTGAATATTTCTTTGAAAAATATATCAGCCACTCTTGCAGCAGTAAAAGATGATGTAATAGCAAAGAAATGAGTAAATTTTTTCAACCTATCCACTACCACATATATACAATCCTTACCCAAATATTTTGGTAAACCGGTGATGAAATCCATGGAGATACTGTCCCATTTTTGCTCTGGAATTGGTAATGGTTGTAATAAGCTTGCTGGACATGTAAGTTCTGATTTTTTTTGTTGACATACTTTACATTCACTTACATATTTCTGAACATCTTCTTTCGGCCCCTTCCAAAAAAACCTTTGCCTCAACTGTCTATAAGTTTTGAAGATCCCCGGATGGCCCGCCAGTGGGGAATCATGAGCTTCTTGTAAAATTTGGTACTTGAGGTTTGAGTTTTGAACTAAATAAATTCTTCCCTTATAGTATATCAGCCCATTCAAAACCCTGTAGTTATCATTCCCTTTGATTCCATCCAACAAATCACAAGCAAATTTGTCTTTAGCATATTCAACTAGTAGCATATTTTTTCAATCCTTGGCAATGTCCATGAGAGAAAAAGAAGGTCTTCTTGACAAAGCATCTGCTACTATATTATTCTTTCCTTTGACATATTCAATAACAAAATCATAAGCTTGAATCTTTCTTACCCACTATTGTTGCCTTTCATTTAGATCTTTTTGGGTGAGAAAATGTCTTAGACTATTGTGGTCAATTTTCACCACAAACTGGCTGCCCACCAAGTATTGTCTGAATTTGGCCAATGCATGCATAATGGCCAACATTTCTTTATCATAGATGGAGTAAATTTTTTCATGAGGCTGCAACTTTATGCTCTCAAATTCTATGGGGTGTTGGCCTTTCTTTAGGACAACCCCTATTCCTCCACCTGAAGCATCACATTCCACAACAAAAGGTTTAGTAAAATCAGGAAGTGCAAGTATGGGACAACTACTCATTACCTCTTTCATTTTTTGGAAGGCCTTTTCAGCCTCTTCATCCCACTTGAAAGCATCCTTAGTCAAATCAGTGAGTGGAGAAGTCAACTTGGAGAATCCCTTCACAAATTTTCTGTAATAGGTGCATAGGCCAATAAAACCTCTCAATTCAGTAATATTTTTTGGTGATGGCCATTCTAAGATAGTCCTGATTTTCTCCATATGTACATTCACTCCTTGCCCTATAATGTGCCCAAGATATAGCAATTCTTTCATCCCAAATTCACACTTTGACAACTTAGCAAATAACGACTCTTCTTGCAAAATTTTCAACACAATCTCTAACTGCTGCAAATGCTCTTCCCATGTCTTACCGTAAATAAGAATGTCATCAAAGAAAAAAAAAACAAACCTTCTTAGTTGCTTGCAAAAGATCCTATTCATACATGCTTGAAATGTGGCTGGAGCATTAGTCAACCCAAAAGGCATGACAAGAAATTTAAAGTTGCCATAATGACATCGAAAGGCAGTCTTTTTCACATCTTCATCTTTCATCCGGATTTAATGGTAACCTAATCTAAGGTCAATTTTTGAGAAGTATTTGGCCCCATGTAGCTCATCCATGAACTCATCAATCCTAGGAATAGGATACCTATTTTTGATAGTCTTTTTGTTCAAGGCTCTAAAGTCTATACACATTCTCAATGTTCCATCTTTTTTTTTCTTCACTAGCACCACTGAAGAAGCATAAGGGCTAGAACTTGGTCTAATGAGTCCCAACTCTAGGAGTTCTTGGATGGATTTTTCAATCTCATCTCTAAACTTTTTAGGATGTCTATAAGGTGGTATCTGAATGGGCAAAGCACCCTCCTCCAAAATAATGTTGTGCTCATTTCCCCTGTCTGGTGGTCTACCATGTGGAAGGTCTCTAAAAACTTTGTCATACTTTTGCAAGAGTCTCTCTATCTCCTTTGGGTGTTCAACAATATTTATATTTGTCTTGGGAGATGTAATGTGACATTCAACAACACATTCTATGTCCCCATGTCTCAATATAGATCTCATACTATTGCAAGTCACTACTTGATTTGGGTAAGTGTGTTGCCCTCTCACAACTCTTTGTACTCCTTTTGAATCTTGGAATTTCATTTCGGGAATTTGATAATTTATTGTATGCTATCCTATTGAATACAACCATTTCACTCCCAAAACCACATTAGTATCAGCAACATCAACCACATAAAACTATCAACAAAACTATAGTTACCTACGGTGACTTGCAACTTTGGAACCCATGTTTTGCATTGCATTGTGTTGTGACTGGGAATGACAACTGTAAAGCCATCAAATGGTTCAATAGGTATCTTTATTTTCTCCACCATCTCTACATCAATGAATTTATGGGTGGCTCCTCCATCTACCAAAACTGAAGTTCTTTTTCCTTGTACCACACCCTTGCATTGGATAGTATGGTAGCGGGGTACTGCTGAAAGTACTGCCATTCTTGCTTTGTCCGGTGAAGGCTGATTTTATTCTTGTCTTTCCTCTTCTACTACTGTCTCATATGCCTCTTCTTGATCTGAATTATGTCCATCTTCATCCATGCCCCCATCATACCCCTCATTATCAGAAAATACTTCTATGTATTGAGCCTTTCCTTTAGTACATTTGTGCCCCAGTGTCCATGGTTGGAAGCATGTGAAGCACAGTTTCTTTTTTCGAAGCTCATCCATGTTTAGTCCTTTTTTATTCTCTTCAAATGACTCTCTTTGCCAAGGTTTCTTATCATATCCATCCCTTTTCCATGGTTTCTTTTCAAATTTGTAGCTAGGCTTGGGAGAAAATCTCGTTCTAGGAAGCACATTTTGGAGATCTCTAGTCAATCTCATTGCATCTTTTAATGTAGTTGGCTTGTGGGATTTGACCAAACCTTTTAAGGGTTCAGCCAAACCTTCAGTGAACAACAATACCAACCTTCTGATAGAGACATCATCCACCTTGACTGATATTTTTTGAAAGTCCAACATATATTCAGTAGGGGTCCCAGTTTGCTTCAATTGGGCTAGTTCTTTGAATGGCAATTCTAGATATTTTTGTTCAAATCTCTCTAATACCATGTCAACAAATTCTCCATATGTTTTAACCTGATCATGACCCAAGGTTTTCAATCCATGGAACCACCATTCATTTGCATCTCCTTCCAAGTGCAAAATGGCCATTTTTAATGCATCTTCTTCCAACATAGGATTCAGCTGAAAATACACATCCAATTTTTGCACCCAAGTATTAGCAAAATTTGGAGAAGAACCATCAAAAGTAGGAACTGACATTTTACTAATAGCACCATTTAATTATCTGTTTTGGTATGGACTCCTATGGTCATCCTTCCTCTTCATTTTATAGATAGCATTGATGAATGTACTAAATGGTAGACCTCTTTTACATTCTTCACTCAAATCATTCCATTCATTGGCTAGTTTACTATTATCCACTTCAATATCGGGCTCTTCTTTAGGTGAGAGGAATTTAGGTGCAGTATGCCTTTGTGTGCTTTTCAATTCATTAGGTCTATTATGAGGGTCATGTACTTGAGAAAATATGCTCACTCCCTTTCATCTTTTCCCATGAGTGTGAACCACTATTATCTCCTATCATCCCTTTGCTTTGAAGCTAGCTAATCAACAATTCGAATCCTTGCAGCAATATGTTACCTATCCTTTCCATATTTGTTGAAATTTTATAGAAACATGGATCTAAGGTTGCAATAAGTTCCTCCTTATGTCTTAATTTTTCATCCTCCTCTCTACCCATGGTTTCAACAAAAGACTCCTCTTCTTCTACTACCTCTTCTTCAACAAAAACCTCTTCAACTACTAGTTCAAAGGGTGGTGGATTATTCTTTTGACTTCCTGTTAAGACCATCAGGTGCTAAGAACATTCTCTGATACCACTTGGAATGACTCTTTTTCAAAATTTATTAAAATGCCCAATTTTCTACTTTTTTTACCAATTTCGACCTTTGACTAGTTTTACTGTTTTGACCTCCAAATCAACCCAAATGCTCCCAAATCTTCTGTATGAGTGTATGAATGATATTTAGAATTGAATATTAGGTTTAGGGATGTTTTATGGTCCTCCAAAGACTTCTGAAAACTTGATTTATATTCTGACCAATATATGCAATTTTGACTAGTAATTTGTGCATCAAATCCCCTCGGGGTAACACTGAAAAGGGCCTCCCAAATGCCTCTAAACTCCCTCAAATTTCTGAATAGAGGTATGTAATGCGTTAAGTATGTTATTACGGTCTCATATGTACCATTAATGGATTATTACAACTGTTCCCACCCTCTCCCATTCAACTGCAAAAATTCCCAATTCGACCCTTGGGGAAATGGCACTATTTCACCTCCCAATACAACTAAACTGAGTACAAATGCTTCAAATGCTCAATTATAGTACATGAAACTTGTATAAGACATCCATGGAAGTATATTTATCACAAATATATCAAATAATCATCCATCCATTCGAAATAATCAACATTATAGTGTGATGCATCAATGCATTGGGGAAATGGACATTGTTTGCTCATTAATCAATATTTTTGCATACAACCAGTGGGTATTTCGACCTGAGACTTTCTGAATATTAATAACAGAGGATATGAAGCTATTATAATCAGAAATATATAATTAGAATCTCTCCCAAGAAGCACAAGAGCTCACCAAAAATGCCCTCCCTCAAGGAGCATGAATATGCCTTCAAAACTGGAAACGGTGGAGAGAAAGTGTTGCACTAAAACAAACCATGAAAATTCCTGTAGCTGCTACCTACAAATACAAAATCCATTAAAGCACCATGAAAGACCTGAGTGGCCTATCCAAACACCAACTTGGATGGGAATCTTTCACCCTCGAAATTGGCTAAGGCAAGAAACTAGTCATCCATTATCTCTCTCTTCACAAATGCAATTTTTCTCAAATCATCAAAAGCCATTCTCGTACTTGATTTCTACATTTTATAACCAACATTATCCTTCTAAGGATCAAAATCCTCTCAATAGATTCAATAGATTTCTATTTAGGAAATATTCCACATTTGCCACTTGTCTCCTAGTTCCAACCTTCCATCTTCTCCCAAATTCGATTTTGAGTCTCTTTGGCTTCTCCTACTCCCATGAGCGCCTTCCTTGAGCCTATTTTTGGGGCTGACATGTCATAGTGGTCAGATGTCAGAGGTTAGATCTGCAATTTGTCATGGTTGTCATAGATGCTCCATCATTGGTGTCATAGGGGCTAGGGAATCTAGCCCAAGTGTTCACAAACTCCTAATTTGACTCTTTATCTTCCATGGAGGTTACCAATCCTTCCCAATTTGACCTAAGATGCTCAATGACATGTGTTATGAATTACCAACTCACCCAAGAGTGTTCACCTTCCCATTAATTCGAATTTGCAAGAGAGAGATACCATGTATTATGAAAAATCAAGCTAGTGTGGGTCCCACATCCTCCATATGTCTCCAAAACCATTTGCCACCTAGGATTTCTCTTGCATTTCTTTATTCACTCTATTTATTAAATACTTGAACCCTTCTAATATCTAAACATCATTTATTATCTTCCTTATTACCATTCCACATGTGCCCATCTAACCTAGGAAACTAGTAGGATTGATGGGATTGTCTTACTATGAAATTATTTGAATGGGGACATTACACTCCCTAACCCCGCCGAAGCTAATTTCACATTCTTGAACCCTAAATCTGCTATGGCTCCCAAAAAAACTTTAATAGCTACTAGATCCATTGCGGCGACAGTTCGAGAGTTGGAAAAAGCACAAACACCATTGGAAACAAGACTCCAGATGATTCGGAATGCGAAAGAAGTAGAACCACTTGGAAGAAAGCATGGAAGAGCATTGAAGACTGGGGGAAGGAAACAGATGGTCGCTGGAGGGAGGAAGCACGGCGATTACAGACAACCACAATTCTGCATTATATGAAGGCACCCTTGTTGGATACATTCGGAGGACTTAAAAAAGTCATTGCACAATTTATTGTTAGAAGGTATCACAATGGAAAACTTTATTTTGATGTCCCGGTAGACATCAATGGAGAAATTATCCACAAGATAACTGGCATATCAGATAAGGGAGACGCAGTACCAACAAGTTCAGGCGCGGACTTGGTCAATGAGTTTGTTGACACTCATATTGGGAAAAACTCATGAGGCATAGTCGTGAGAAAAATTTTATATGGCAATTACAGAACTGCTGCCAAGATTGTGTCGCATGCACTTTCATGGACAGGCAGAGGATCAGATTTGAAGATCGACATGTTGGAAGCTGCCAAGAATATGGCTATGAATGACAAAGCATACAAATGGGTAGACTTCTTGGCCGATATTCTCAAATACACATGCCATAAGTTCCAAGAGGAGGGAACTAGCATCTGTTACCCATCTGTACTTATATGGATTGCTATGACCCATCTTCAACTGAAAGGAAACAAGGATTTCTCGCAAGAACGACTTGTCCCTATGGAGAATTTCTGTTTTTTTGCACCTGGAGCAAGTCAACATGGGACTACAACAGTTAAAATTTTCCTAGAAGCATGGTTTATAGACCTTAAAACAATGGAGACAAGATGGAGAGTACCACAGAATGTTCGTCGAAGTATACCCCCGACAACACACATCCAACTATCTTTGGATGATACAGCGGTCTGGTACATGGAAGGAGAAGCAGGTCTAGCAAGGAGCCTTGACTTTTACCCTTCAGTAAGTGAAATTTTCACGAAGTTAAGTCGGCAGTCTAACAAAGTATTAGCTATTCCGACCCAAGGAAGAAAAATCAACTTCAATTATGTCGAGCCTCTCAGTGATATGGAACAGGAAGAAGCATACGAAAGCTGGTTGTATATGAACACCTTCACTTATCAACCCAAGCTGATACCTAACCCTAAGGTGTTAGCACTTACCTAGACTCCACACATAGAATCAACAGAAGCCAGGGAACAATTAGACAACACCACAGAGTTCGACAACCCAGAACATCTTTTAACAGATGATAACATATAGAAGGTAGCAGTTGAACTCATTATAGCCTAACAGAAAAAGGTAATACCGACCCAGGGAAAAGGGAAAATAAAACTAACATTTCAAGAACCTACGGAAGAAGACGAGATCAAGTTATACGACACTGCTACTCAGATTCTTGAAGATGTAGCCAAGAACAAATTACATGTTGAAGATCAGTTCAAAAAATTTCTAGAAACATATAAGTATCCGTCTTTTAGAATTCTTATTAAAAAACCCAAAATTCCGATCAAACCCCATGTCGACCTAACCATTCAGACCCCTCCCTCTTCCCCAACCACAATAGAAGAAGAAAGCAGCCTTCTAGAATTACCTGCTCCTGTTAATCCAACTATGAAGAACCTACAATAATTAATTAATGAAAACACACAAAATAATAGAAATAATAGAACTCAGAATCACTTTTATATTGATCGCAGGCCACTTCGAGGAAGCCACCTCCTTTGAGCAATCTCAATACAAATAACTTCACCGTGCCTTCATTGGTCTCAACACAAACTTATATACTAATACTAGGCGCCAATACCATGGGGCAATACCATGTGTCAATACAAACCATGGGCCAATACAAACTATGGATCAACAATTACTATGGGATGACTTACAAAGCATATGCATCCAACAATAATAAGATAAACTATGGATCAACAAATACTACAAGACGACTTACAAAGCATATGCGTCCAACAACAATATACTAACAAAGTAAATAGAAGGGTTGACATGGGTTTCGAACATCCCCTCTCCCTTAGAAAAAGATTTTTCCTCAAAGCTTTAGATTTGGAAATTGATGCAGAATATGAAGGAGTGGTTCCCCTGTAGCATTCTCGGGTTGCATTCCAGGCCACTGATGCCTTGTGAGTTTCAGGGAGGGTTGCTTGGAAGGTTGTAGATGAAGAATAACTATATCAGCTGCATGAAAAGTGCACTCAGAATGGTGCTAATTGGCTTGTTGTTTCAGTCGAATTCTTGCCAGGTGAAGATTGTCCTGCAGAATGAGAAGAATCTGATCGCGGTTTCGAAGAACCGAGTCAATTGCCTGAACTAGGGAGTTGTTGAGGGTGTATGCAAGAAGAATTGGTGGTTCCTGTCCATAGACTACCGCATATGGTGTCCTTTTAGATGTGGTATTGTACCACTGGAGCGCTTCTAGGAAATCCATAGAAATAGTTGTCCAAATCTGTGTAGGGATGGGCAAGGGTTCGAGCAGTCCCAAAAGGAGTGTCATTTCACCCTCGTTGGCCTAGGAAGTATCACAATCATCCACCATCTATTGAATTGTCATTTTCAGTCCATGCCAAGAGAAGTTACATTGTTCTTGGTCATTCATTTGGAGGAACCCAGAGTGCTCTGCTGATGAAGAAGCATGGAGTTCATAGAAGAGATAGCCATGTTGAACATATTACAACCAATTTGGAACAAGCAGAGAAATAGTTGTAAGAGAAATCGGGTCATCAAATGTGCGAGAAGGAGCATATGCCACCATATTGTCCTTACCCTTCTTGTAAATGATCGTATAGGCATAACCCATGAGTTGGATAACCCATTTCAGGTGTGTTGGGGAGGAGACCCATTGTTCCAGGAAATTTTCCAGACTTTTGAGATCAATCTTGATGCAGAAATAATTCCCTAATAGGTATGGATGCCACTTCTATACTTCATGCAAAATAGCCATCATTTCTGGCTGAGATGTAGATGCGACTAAATTCTTACCGGAAAGGTCTCTTGAAGGCAATAATCCCACTGGTTCAGCAAGGACACCTGCATATCTATCCAAGGAAGTAGGGGAGACCATTGATGGGTGCATCTAAATGGAATGGAGTTGAGCGATGACACCATGTGAATTCTTCTTAAGGATCTTTTCCAGGAAATGTGAACTGATGATGTGGAGAGACCCTTGTTGTAAGCCCTTAAATTTGTGTTGTTTCCCATTGACTGAAAACTGCATCCAAAGTTCAGCAAAATCCCATAAAATGGGGCCAAGTGTGTGTAACCATTGAATGCCCAAAACCACATCACATCCGCCTAAGGACAAGGAAAACATGCCAGAGCACAAGTTTTAATCTTCCAAAGAGATACGCACATTATGACACTTTCCCTTGCAAGGTAAGGTGCCCCCATTGGCAACCATGACTTCAAATTTGGAGCAAGGATGGACAACAAAATTAGCCTGTTTGGCGATCCAGGGGTCAATGAAGTTATGAGTGCTACTCGAATCAATGAGTATTGTAAGAGGAAGCTTCTTGAAGTAACCCCTAACCTACATTGTTTGGGGGGTGGTGACGCTGGATAAAGCATGGAGAGATATCTCTGGTTGGTCGTCCTGAGATAGGGGGTCAATAAGCGGCTCCTGAATGGTGACCTGATCATCCATTGTATCTGGAGCTTCTTCACCAATTTTAGAGGTAGGCAAAGAATCCATATCCAAGAGATAGAGCTTTTGCTGAACAAATCTATGTCCCCGAGTGAATTTCTCATCAAAATTATAAGAAATCCCTTTTTCTCTGCGTGCCTGCATCTCAATTTCAGACAAATGCTTGATAGGAGTTGGTCGAGGAGTTAGCGGGATGGGAGGTCATTGAGAACCCATATTTCAAAAGGGAACACAAGTGGGTTTGGAGTGATGTTGGGCTACAATATTGTCTTCTACCAACTTAGCCAACCCTAGGACTTCCATCATTGTGTTGGGACAGAACATTTTAACCTTTGACTGGATTTCATCCTTAAGACCACTGATAAAACAACTCCTGCAGAATTCATTAGACAATCCTTTTGTGTGATTGGCTAGTTTCTCAAATTCTGTCTGATACTCTCTCACAGTGCCACTTTGACGAAGTTTAGTGAGTGCTCCCGTGAAGTCATCAAAAGCACTAGGACCAAATAGTTGAAAAAGGAGTTGGAAAAAATATATCCATTTTGGCTCGTCATTGTTGATGTATATGTAACTTTGGAATGTATTTCACCCATGTATTTCATCTATGTATATTGTACTCCTATAGAGATGTTATTATTCCTCTATATGGAAGTGTCGTCATTTGTATTGACAAGTGTCACAAGTGTCGTAACTTGTCGATGGGTTATTAGACCACCATGTGTGGGGTTAGCCCTGATTAAGTTAATATTGGGTTATTTTACTAAGCTAGACAAGTCGGCCCCATAAGTTTATTGGGCAGTCAAGACAAGTATAAATAAAGATCTCCCAATCTCTATTTGGATCACTTCACAACTCACACTTCCATCACTCGGAAAGTGGCTCACATGTGAGGAGGAGGATCAGCTGCTAAGAGGAGTCTATCTCTGTGTAGTTTGGTTGTATTGTTGCTCTATCTATCTCTGAGGAAGTTGTGGGGTTTTTCACCTTAGGGTTTTCCCCACAGAAACTATGTGTGTCTATTGTCTCTTATGCTTGCATCTTATGATGATTGATATGCTTTCTATGATTGATATGCATTGATCTACTATACATGTTATTCTCTTAGTAAATATCATAGAGTATATTGAATTAATGCTTGAAAATTTAACACGGTATCAGAGCTAACCTGAGAAGAAGACATTGTGCACTGTCGAAAACCAGGGTTTCTTGTTTATTGGGTTTCTCTCCACAGATTTTGGAAAAGTAATATGATAGATTGACTCTCCTCAGCAAGGTGAATCTATTTGTTCAATCAAAATTAAATTTTGAGCACTTTCAGTTTTGGCCCTAAAAATTAGGGTTTCCTAAAAAATAGGAATTTCTAACATCTGAAGACACAGCTAGAAGCTCCTTGGAAAAATAAAAGTTTAGAGATTTGGATTGAGATTTTTGGTTGGGTAAAAAATCGGGAAACTCAAACCCTAATTCAGGGTCCTCCTTAGTGAATTTGGAAAGACTAAAAGGCATTTCTGAAGGGTGAAACTTTGCATAAATCAAATTCTAAGTATACCAGGCTGATCATCTCATCAAGGCGCATCTTTCTATCCTTTCAGAAAGTTGAAATTCACATTTTTAATTTTTAGGGTTTCTCTAACAAACCCTAATCCACGACGAGATCCAGTTTTTAGGAAATCAAGTCGTAAGACCTAAATATTTTCTATTTCCATTTGAAGTACTCTTTAAAGATGTCTCACCAAACCAAGCTTGAGGATAAGCTTGAAGGGGATGATAAATTCTGAACCTGGAAGTATAGGATTGGGTTAATCCTGGAAGAAAATGAATTGGATACATATATCAGTTCTGAAGTCCCCATCCCAGAGGATGAAGAAGCTAAAGCATTGCATAAGAAGAACTTGGTCAAGGCAAAGAGAATCATTGTTGATTCTATCAAAGACCATCTCATACCACATGTGTCATCTCTAAAGACACCCAAGGAGATGTTTGACTCTTAAATTGACCAAGCTATTTGAAGGGAAGAACATAAATCGGAAGATGACTCTGCGAAACCAATTGAAAGGGGTCAAGCTGTTGAATGGATAGACCATTCAATCTTATTTCTCCAAGGTCTCTCAGATCAAGGAACAACTCGAAGCTGTGGATGAAGTAGTGGATAATGGTGAAGTTGTTATGACCACTCTGAATGGCCTACCTAGGTCATGGGATTCCTTTATTCAAGGAATCTATGCAAGAAAGAAATTGATCTCCTTTAGTAGACCGTGGGAGGAATGTTCTCAAGAAGAAGCTAGGCTGGTGGCCCGAGAAGAAAAGATGGGAAATGAAAATCAATCCCTCACAGCACACACCAAGAAAGGAAGGTCAAAGAGGGAGCACTCTCATGCCAAGAAATATTCACACCACCATCAACATAAAGATAAGAAAGATCTCAGATGCTTCACATGTAATGAGAAGGTTCATTTTGCTTTAGAATGTCCTAAGAAAAAAAGGAACAACAACAACAATTTCAACAAGAAGAAGAAGGGCAGCAGGAAGAGATATCATGCTCATGCTACTGAAGATGATGAACCACCCAAGAAGAAGGCTAGAGTATAAAGTGATGATGATGACTCATCAAGCGAAGAAGAGTATGTTCTAATCTCTGCTCTCACAGGTACTATCTCTCATGGTTGTAATGATTGGCTTATTGATAGTGGGGATTCAAAGCACATGACTGGGTTTAAATAATCCTTTGCTAATCTATCTAAACATGATTCACCCCATAAGGTGAAACTTGGGGATGATTACCAATACCCTATCAAAGGAAGTGGTGAGGCCTCCTACAATCTAGACTCTGGAAATTCTTTGAAGATGAAAGAAGTTCTATATGTACCTGGGCTCAAGAAGAACCTACTCTCCATATCTGATTTGGATGAAAAAGGAATGAGGGTTGCATTTTTGGATGGCCAAGTACTTATGTGGCCAAAGGGTAAGACCATAGATTATGCAGTGGTGATTGGAGAGCAAGAGGGAGGATTATACAAATTGAAGGGGCAACCTGAACATGCCATGGTGCATGAATCCATGGAGCCAAGTGAACTTTGGCATAGAAGACTTGCACATGTGCACTATAGAGCACTACCAATTGCAAGAAAAGTTGTAGAGCATCTTCCTGAAATCAAGACCAAACATGAAGGTGTTTGCAAAGTATTTGCAAAAGGAAAGAACATAAAGAAGGCATTTCCAAGCAGTGAAAGCAAGGAAAAAGATATCTTGGAAATTATCCACTCCGATGTATGTGGTCCGATGTCATCCAGTTCTCTGAGTGGGTATGCTTACTATGTCTCTTTCATTGATGACTTCGCCAGGAAGACTTGGGTTTACTTCTTGAAGAACAAAGATGAAGTGTTTGATAAGTTCAAGGAATTCAAAACCTTGATGGAGAACCAATCTGATAAGAAGATCAAAACATTCAGATCCGACAATGGTGGAGAATTCACTTTAGGTGACTTCAAGAAGTTATGCAGTGATTCAGGGATTAAGAGGGAGTTGACTACTCCTTACAATCCACAACAAAATGGAGTTGCAGAAAGAAAGAATCGAACAATCATGGAAGCAGCAAGGGCAATGCTGCATGACCAGGATCTACCTATGCGTCTATGGGAAGAAGCAGCTAGGACAACTGTATATGTGCAGAACATAACACCCCACAAGATATTGGACAACAAGACACCAGAATATGTCTTTTCTAGTAAGAAACCTGAAGTCAGCCATCTCAAAATATTTGGTTGTCCAGTATACACACATGTACCAAAGGAAAAGAGGACCAAGCTAGATCCTTCAGGAAAGAAGGGTATCTTTGTGGGTTACAGTGAAAGCTCGAAGGCTTACAGAATATACTTTCCAGGGTTCAAGAATATTGATGTCAGCAGGGATGTAACATTTGATGAAAACTCAGCATTCATCAAATCAAGGAAGACACCTATTGAAGATCATGAAGAACCAAAGGAAACCAGATTTCAAGACAGTACTATGAATGAAGCAATTCCAGATGCAGATCGTGAAATTAAAGATCCACAAGAACCTGTAGATCCACCCCATGAGAAGGATTCTCACAAGAGGAAACCTGCATGGGATAGAGAGATCATTCAATATGTAGAAAGATATGGCATTCCAGAAGAAGAACACGGAGCAAAGAAGAGAACTAGATCTCATACCAACTATGTTGCTTTACTCTGTCATATTATGAAAAAAGAACCTTCCAGTTATGAAGAAGCAGTGGAAAAGAAAGAATGGAATGATGTTATGGTTGAGGAATATCAATCAATAATGAAAAATGATGTTTGGGATGTAGTCCCAAGACCCGAAGAGAAGTCTGTTGTGACTTCCAAATGGATCTACAAGATCAAGCATGTTGCAGATTGCAGCATAGAGAAATACAAAGCGAGATTTGTAGCTCGTGGCTTCTCCCAGAAAGAAGGAATAGAATATGAAGAAACTTTTGCTCCTATAGCCAGGTACACTTCCATCAGATTAGTACTTGCTCTGGTTGCAGTGATGAAATGGAAGATACACTAGATGGATGTCAAGACTACCTTCTTGAATGGTGTAGTTGAAGAGGAAGTGTATGTGGGGCAGCCACTCGGTTTTGAAACACATCACAGGAAGTCATATATGTGCAGATTAAAGAAAGCCTTGTATGGCTTGAAGCAAGCTCCTAGGAATTGGTGTAACATCCCGAGAAAAATCACAAAAATTCAAAATTTTTGACATAACAATAAATGCCTATTCTAATTGTGCAGAAAATAATAATGTATGAAAGTTATACTTCTGTATTAAAATCTCTCCTAGATTTTAAGATTCAAAGTTGCGATCTAAATGTTTTATATCTATGCTTGGATGTTATTTAAATGCAGTTGTACTTTTACAACCTTCCATGTTTAAATGTGATGATTGATTTTTTTGACTGTCTTTAACTATTGCACTTTCGTTGACGATGAAGGGGTCCTATGGATGCCTCGAGGCTTACTTAGCATTAGTGCTAAAGCATGTGAAATCATTCTTGTTGCAGTTTACAGGTAAGGTAATTTCATCATGTAATCAAAGGGTCCTAAAAAGAATTATGTGTCTTCTACGTCTTACTGATTGAAAGTTATAAAGTGATAAGTGTCAAAGGTGAGATCTTCAACAGCTTAGTAGGTGAAATAATAATCTCACAAACAAAAGTTATGAATAGAATATTTGTAGCGACTGTCATTTAATTAGTCAAAATGGGATCTGTGAATTTCTACTTTTGTACATTTTTTATTATGAAAGAATGCTATCAATTATGACTTATGCGCAATGATCTAAGGCTATAATGTATTGGCTAAAAGCATTTTTACAGTATATGACGATATGCAAAACCTAAGAGATCCATACAATAAAAGAGTTGTTCGATTTTAAGAATTATTGCACTTCACTATATTCATTTGTTATCATGCGATCCTTGTGTAATTTATTATATTATCCCTATAGTCTATTCCAATGTGTATAAAGTATGAAACAATTCTTATACAACAAATATATGTGATATGTGGTGTCTGTATTTAACGTGAATCTATGTGATACTATTGAAAAAAAAACCTAGCATGACAACTATATTGCACTAAACCTTACCATACGATATTGTTTCAAGGTCGAGTATCACGATTCGCCATATATTATGCATAGAGAATAAATGTGTAATGATAATGTTCATTAAAAGTAACCTGCTGGCAGGTACTAGTATATCCTTGGCCATTGAATACTCTCTACTGCCGAGGTAGTGGAGTTCCATCATGGATAGCATTGTGGCTAAGGCACATGATAGTAATGTGGCATTCCAAGTCCTATTATGAGTTGTAAACGTACTGGTTCGAGGGTTTAAATGAGTTGGCTCCTTCGTGGCAGTAGTAATGATGTGTCATTTAATACAGTAGGTTTTCTTGGTGTTTGTGAAGCTACCCCAGTGATCTCATCCGTTGATCTGGCAGAGCTTCGACGGTTGTAATTGAAACCCTACCTCCACTCTGTTTATTGTGTTTAATGTCTATTGTTTCCTTGGCATTCGGAGGTAGTGGCTCTGAGGAGAAGGCCGACAGGGCGAGAGCCTTCAGGGTTTTGTTAGTGAGTTTATCTGTTTGGGTACCAAGAATCGAACCCATGATCAGTTGATAGCTTGGGAACTTAACCAGTCATGGCGATTCACAGTAACTGATGGTTTTTAAAAGGTGTAGGGTGATCGATAAGATGCTTAGCATTCTAGACTATTTGATGGTAGTGTTTCCAGGGTTGTTAGATATTGTCTATGTGAAATACTCCGTGTTTGAAGACTTAGGGTTTTTGAGAGTTTCTTTTTTTTTTAAGCTGGACTCTATGAGAATTGCAGTCGCAGCTTGCTATTTCAGGGTGAAAGACTGAGTTTTCTTGTAGTGGGTGTTGTCTTTCGCTTTCGTAGTTGCTCAGTGATAAAGTTAATGAGAGGGGTTTCCTCCTTCTTGGCATACGATGGCATAAAACAGTTACAGTCACACGAACTGGGCATTCTTGTTTTTGTTTTTCGAAGGTAAATTTCTTCATCTCCATCCCTGTAGCTTCCATACTCAATTGTAAAAGTTGTCAATGTTATTTTAACAATACTAAATCTTTGTTTAAATTATTTTTAACCATGTCTTATATGATTGCAGGCCCAATATTTTTGATGGCTTCTCCAATCTAGGTTCTGGTAATGGCTGCTGCTATACAGACCGGTAAGCCTCGAAGGTTACCTTGTATCTCTGGTTAGATGGAAGTGCTGGCCTTCTTATGTGTGATCCAAGATCTTCATGTTTATCTCTCATAATTTTTATTTCGTCTATTTAGGGTTTATATAAAAACTTAATAGCTTGGGGAGGATAGTACCTCAACCCAAAGGGCACGAGCCCTGTTGATTTTGATTTGAAATGTATAAACTGTAAAGTTCATGGAGAAGTCTTTCTATGTACAGACTTGGATAATGTAAAATCATATGTTTTCAATGAGTAAAGGTAGAAGTTTTGATATCTATAAAAATGATTCCACCTGGGTGACGTTCGTCGAATTTTAAAATGCTGCGTTTTCATATAAGAAAATCGAGGGTTAGGGTTTGACTCTGTTTAAAATGTATGGTTTTGACTTTTGCTCCTCATTAAGATCTTGGCATCAAACTTGTTTTTGTTACTTATGTTTAGAGTTGTTCTACTATCAATGTAATAACAGGAACCTTGAAAAGATACCGAGATGTTTGACTAGCTCGATATATAGAAACGAATGCAGTTTGTATGTTTAGTTTTATGGCAATGAAATATGTGGTTTGACGTTATGTTTAAGAACTGTTAAAAAACTGGCAGTGTGCCGAGAGTTGATGATACTATGAAGAAGAAATGAAACCTTAAGTTTGGAAACTTGTTGTGAAAGATGATAATGTTAAAGCTAAATTTCGAGCTGTTTGTGATGTTTGAAACCATAACTAGGATCTGTCTAGAATGTATTGATACTCTCGATGTTTTTATTACTATCGTTCAATGTAATCTTAATAGTTGACAGTTTGTTTTGAATGTGAAAAGTTTGAAGACCGTAGGTTTGAAACCTAAGACTTTACTTGTATAACAAGAAAATTATTTGCTATAAAGAATAAATAAATAGCATAGTAATGAATAGTACTGTGCATGAAGAAATTGGTACTTATTAACTGTACACTGTTTTAAAAAGGGAAGATAATAATATGTTGTATGTTGGGATTAAATCTGCAACTGTTATGATATAAATATATATATATATGAAATGCTATAACACAGAAAGATAATTCTTATACTTTAGAAAGGGAAACTATTTGTTTTCGAGACAAAAGATATTTATAAAATGAAGAAAACATTACTATGCATTTAGGAAAACAATTAGCTGTATAGAAAAATGATAAGGAAGACATTGATATATGTATAGATAGAATTTTAACAGTAAGCAGAAACCTAAGAAAATATAACATTTTTATCTTCTCAATCACATGGCTATTTTTCCTATCATTTATCTATCTAACTTAATTTATCTCTGTACTAGAGTACGATGCAGATCCACTTGCATCGGGAAAAATGTAGAGAACTATTTTATTCAATCAAAATCATTTCTATACAAAATCTTAACTTACTCAGAAACTGAAATAATTGCATTTGTTTAAATAAACTTACAAAATAAAACAATAATTTTATTTCAGTTAGAAACTTTAAAATGTTTGAAGATAGAAAAGATAATGGAACCAGTAGATGAAGATAGGGCCGACAAACACCCAATGAGGCTTGTTCCTCCCAACCTATTCCGAAAGAAGCAACCTAACTACTGGCTTCTTGTGAACCCCCGAGCCTGATTACTGAAGCACTAAGTGGATGGAATCTGTGTAGAAGCAAGGCACTCAATTAACCTTCAGCACTCAGCATCAAACTCCTAAATTCAAAGCATGCCTTCAGCACTCAACATCAAACTCCTGAAACTCAATAGAGTTTTACAGACTCACAACATGATCAACAACTTAGCATATCCCCTCATCAAATCTCTTGGGTGCAAACGCAGCAAAACCCCAAGGTAAATTTCCTTGTCAGGAAAAGTGATGAACCTCAGTTCAAAATTTGATGGCTATTATATAGTCTGCTTAGGTCTTTAGTGGTCAGTTTGGAAGAAATGAGCCTCAAGCTCCAGTCCCATCTTTCAGGGCACTATGACCACATTTCAAGGGAGTTGTCCCATACCAATAGCTAGTTAGTTGCATCATGATGCTGCCACTTGTCCATTTCCTTCTACCCCAGATTCCATTCCACCTAGTGGGTCAGTAACCACTCTTTCAACAGTCCTCTTAGGTGTTTGTCTCCTATTTTATTTATTTAATAATAAAATATTGTGCAAATTACAGTCATCCTTGGACACATGTCCAACATAAAACTTTACAATAAAAGTTAACATAATGTTTCTAACACAAAATGTTCTTCAGCAAAAAGGGTATGTTACAAACACCCCCACTTAATCTCAACGTCGTCCTCGATGTTGCTTATTCTTCATCAGATTCCTCATGGAACAGAACTGGATATGTTGCCTTCATATTACTTTCCAGTTCCCAAGTAGCTTCATTAGGGCTAAGGTGATTCCATTGCACCTTTACCTTCCCTATGGTGCGATTCTAAAGCATAATTTCCCTTTGTTTGAAAATTACAGTCTGGTTCCACCTGAAAATCTCCTTCGGGTTCCACCTGTATGTCATTCCAATTCAACACATGAGTAGCATCGTGCACATACTTCTTTAAAACAAAAAAGTGCAAAACATTGTGGACTTTTAAATTATATGGCAATGCCAATTGATATGCAGCAGCTCCAATCCTTGATAGGATTTTGAATGGTCATCAGGGCTAAGGTGTTTCCAGGGTTGTTAGATATTGTCTATGTGAAATACTTCGTGTTTGAAGACTTAGGGTTGTTGAGAGTTTTTTTTTTTAAACTGGACTCTATGAGAATTAGAGTCGTAGCTTGCTATTTCAGGGTGAAAGACTGAGTTCTCCTGTAATGGGTGTTGTCTTCAGCTTTCATAGTTGCTCAGTGATAAATTTAATGAGAGGGGTTTCCTCCTTCTTGGCATACGACGGCTTAAAACAGTTACAGTCACACGAACTGGGCGTTCTTGTTTTTGTTTTTCGAAGGTAAATTTCTTCGTCTCCATCCCTGTAGCTTCCATACTCAATTGTAAAAGCTATCATGGTTATTTTAACAATACTAAATCTTTGTTTAAATTATTTTTAACCACGTCTTATATGATTGCAAGCCCAATATTTTCGATGGCCTCTCCAATCTAGCTTTTGGTAATGGCTGCTGCTATACAGACTGGTAAGCCTCGGAGTTTACCTTGTATCCCTGGTTAGATGGAAGTGATGGCCTTCTTATGTGTGTTCTGAGATCTTCATGTTTATCTCTGATAATTTGTATTTCGTCTATTTAGGTTTTATATAAAAAATGTAATAGCTTGGGGAGGATAGTACCTCGACCCAAAGGGCACGAGCCCTGTTGATTTTGATTTGAAATGTATAAACTATAACGTTCATGGAGAAGTCTTTCTATGTACAAACTTGGATAATCTAAAATCATATGTTTTCAATGAGTAATGGTAGAATTTGTTATATCTATAAAAATGTTTCGGCCTCGGTGACGTTTGTCGAATTTAAAAATGTTGCGTTTTCATATAAGAAAATCAAGGGTTAGGGTTTGACTCTGTTTAAAATGTATGGTTTTGATTTTTGCTCCCCATTAAGATCTTGGCATCAAACTTGTTTTTGTTACTTCTGTTTAGAGTTGTTCTACTGTCAATGTAATAACAGGAACCTTGAAAAGATACCGAGATGTTTGACTAGCTCGATCTATAGAAACGAATGTAGTTTGTATGTTTAGCTTTATGGCAATGAAATACGTGGTTTGACGTTATGTTTAAGAACTGTTAAAACATTGGCAGTGTGCCAAGAGTTGATAATACTATGAAGAAGAAACGAAACCTTAAGTTTGGAAACCTGTTGTGAAAGATGATAATGTTAAAGCTAACTTTCCAGCTATTTGTGATGTTTGAAACCATAACTAGGTTCTGTCTAGAATGTATTGATACTCTCGATGTTTTTATGACTATCGTTCAATGAAATCTTAATAGTTGACAGTTTGTTTTGAATGTGAAAAGTTTGAAAACCCTAGGTTTGAAACCTAAGACTCTACTTGTATAATAAGAAAATTATTTGCTATAAAGAATAAATAAATAGCATAGTAATGAATAGTACCGTGCATGAAGAAATTGGTACTTATTGACTGTACACTATTTTAAAAAACGAAGATAATAATATGTTGTATGTTGAGATTAAATCTCCAACTGTTATGATATAAATATATATATTTTAAATACTATAACACAAAAAGATAATTCTTATACTTTAGAAAGGGAAACTATTTGTTTTCAAGACAAAAGATATTTATAAAATGAAGAAAACATTACTGTGCATTTAGGAAAACAATTAGCTATACAGAAAAATGATAAGGAAGACACTGATATATGTATACATGGAATTTTAGCAGTAAGCAAAAACCTAAGAAAATATAACATTTTTATCTTCTCAATCACATGGCTATTTTGCCTATCATTTATCTATCTGACTTAATTTATCTATGTACTAGAGTATGATGCAGATCCACTTGCATGGGAAAAAATGTAGAGAACTATTTTATTCAATCAAAATAATTTCTATACAGAATCTTAACTTACTCAGAAACTAAAATAATTGCATTTGTTTAAATAAACTTACAAAATAAAACAGTAATTTTATTTCAGTTAGAAACTTTAAAATATTTGAAGATAGAAAAGATAATGGAACTTGTAGATGAAGATAGGGCCGACAAACACCCAAAGAGGCTTGTTCCTCCCAACCTATTCCGAAAGAAGCAGCCTAACTGTTGGCTTCTTGTGAACCCCCGAGCTTGATTACTGAAGCACTAAGTGGATGGAATCTATGTAGAAGCAAGGCACTCAATATGCCTTCAGCACTCAGCATCAAACTCCTAAATTCAAAGCATGCCTTCAGCACTCAACATCAAACTCCTGAAACTCAATAGAGTTTTGCAGACTCACAACATGATTAACAACTTAGCATATCCCCTCATCATCTCTTTTGGGTGCAAACACAGCAAAACCCCAAGGTAAATTTCCTCGTCAAAAAAAGTGATGAACCTTAGTTCAAAATTTGATGCCTATCATATAGACTACCTAGGTCTTTAGTGGTCAGTTCGGAAGAAATGAGCCTCAAGCTCAAGTCCCTTTTTTCAGGGCACTATTACCACATTTCAAGGGATTTGTCCCATACCAATAGCTAGTTAGTTGCATCATGATGCTACCACTTGTCCATTTCCTTCTACCCCAGATTTCGTTCCACCTAATGGGTCAGTAACCACTCTTTCAACAGTCCTCTTAGGTGTTTGTCTCCTATTTTATTTATTTAATAATAAAATATTGTGCAAATTATAGTCATCCTTGGACACTTGTCCAACATAAAACTTTACAATAAAAGTTAACATAATGTTTCTAACAAAAAATTTTCTTCAGCAAAAAGGGTATGTTACAAACACCCCCACTTAAGCTCAACATCGTCCTCGATGTTACTTATTCTTCATTAGATTCCTCATGGAACAGAACTGGATATGCTGCCTGCATATTACTTTCCAGTTCCCAAGTAGCTTCATCAGGGCTAAGGTGATGCCATTGCACCTTTACCTTCCCTATGGTGCGATTCCGAATCATAATTTCCCTCTGTTCAAAAATTACAGTCCGGTTCCACCTGAAAATATCCTTCGAGTTCCACCTATATGTCATTCCAATTCAGCACATGAGTAGCATCATGCACATACTTCTTTAAAACAGAAACGTGGAAAATATTGTGGACTTTTAAATTATATGGCAATGCCAATTGATATGCAGCAGCTCCAATCCTTGATAGGATTTCGAATGGTACACAATACCTTGGTGCTATTTTAGCACAACTTCCAAGCTTCAAAGAACTTTTCTTGGGCTTTACCTTTATAAAAACATGGTCTCCTACCTGAAATTCTCTTTCAGTGCGTTTCAAATGTGCATAGTTTTTCTGCCGATCTTGGGCAACCTTTAAGTTACCTTGAACCTGTTTTACAGTTAGCTCCATCTCTTTTAATAAATCTGGTCCTAACATTAATCTGTCTACAGGGTTATCCCAAGAAATAGGAGTACAACATTTCCTTCCATACAAAATCTCAAATGGACTTAACTTAGCAGATGCTTGATAATGATTATTATATGCAAATTCTGCTAAATGTAAGTAATCTTCCCACTTAGATGGCTGATCTTTAACATACAATCTTAATATGTTTTCTAAAATCTGATTTACCCTTTCTGTTTGACCATCAGTTTGTGGGTGGAAAGAAGTGCTGAAATTTAGTTTAGTATTTAATCCCTTAAACAATGTTGTCCAAAAATTCCCGGTGAACTTAGAGGTCCAGTCAGATATAATTACCTTTGGAATTCCGTGCAAGCAAAAAATTTGTTTTATGAATACATCTGCAATTTTAGAAGCTTTAAAAGTGGTTTTAACAGTAATAAAACGAGCAGTCTTACTTAACTTGTCCACTACCACCATTATGGAATCATTTTGTTTCTGATTTTTAGGCAAACCTGTGATAAAGTTAATACTTATAATCTCCCATTTCCATTCTGGAATTGGTAAGGGCTGCAATAGTCCAGCTGGATGTTGATGTTTAGCCTTAATAGTCTGACATTCAAAACATCTAGCTATGTATTCAGCTACTTCATTCTTCATGTTGGGCCAAAAATAATCTTTTCTTAACATAGTTATCATTTTCTGATAGCCAGGATGTCCTGAATAAGGATTTTTATGAATTTCATCCAAAATCAGCAGCTTAACTTTCGACATATTAGGCACAAAAAATTCTGTTTTTATAATTTAAGAAGCCTTTTTTGTTAATACTGTAATCTGTTATTAAATTTTCAGATGAATTTTCAGCCACTTTAGCATGTAATTTTTGGTAATTTTCGTCTTGCTTAATTCCTTCTTCAATCTGATTTTCCAGATCTGTCTTAAACATGTTGATTGCTGCCACAAAGTTTAATTTGGCATTTCTGCTCAAGGCATCAACAACTTTGTTTTCCTTCCCTTTTATGTGTTGAATCTCGAAATGATACTCGCTAAGAAAAGCTAGCCATCTAGCTTGCCTTGCGCTAAGATTCGTTTGATCCAATAAATACTTTAGACCTTTATTATTTGTTATTAGAATAAATTTTCTTCCAATCTAGTGATGGCGCCACATTTTCAGTGCATGTATCACTACTTCCAACTCAAGATCATAAGTTGCATAATTCTTTTCATGAATTTTTAATTTTCTTGACTCAAAAGCAATGGCATGACCTTCCTGACTTAAGACCCCTCCAATTCCATCGTTGCATGCATCAATGCATACGACGAAATCCTTATTGGGATCTGCAATTTTTAAGATGGGTGCAATAGTTAATAATTCTTTTAACTTATTAAAGATTTCTTGAAACTTGATGGGCCTTGGATTTAGCATATTTTTACCACCATTTCACCTTATTTATAATTCATTTTTCCTATCCATATTCATTCATTAATCCCTTCTTACGCTCATATCCATGTTTTTATGCTCAAGTAATTTTTCCATTACATGTCTTAGTATTTCATTTGATTTTTTACTAACATTGAGGGAATTAGTGTGCTATTTATTTGTTTTGAATATCGAATCCATTGTTGGAAGCAGCTACAACATATTTGAGGGAGTTCTGTAGCAGTGCAGAACTTTTGTTACGGAAACTCTATCTGCAGCATTACAGAAACTCTACAGGTATCTGCAGCATTACATAAACTCTATCTGCATCATTACGGAAACTCTACAGGTATCTGCAGCATTACAGAAACTCTATCTGCAACATTACGGAAACTCTACAGGTATCTACAGCATTACAGAAACTCTATTTGCAGCATTACAGAAAGTCAATAATTCAAATTTTAGCTTCAACCACCAACTTTGGAGAAAGATATTCATTAGGAGTTATGGATTTTTATAAATCCATTATTTCTATTATTCTTATATGTCTCAAATCATGATGTTAAATTCAAGTTGGTAGATGGAGGTGGATATGAGTGCATATTTGACTTATTCACAAAGATTTGAAGATCTCTATCAAATATATGATGGACCTAAGAAGTCAAAAGTTGTTAAGAGACATTTGGGATGAGTTTTCACTATTTTATTATAGCCTCTATCCCTAAATTCGAATTTGACTTCAAAGGTATTCTAAATAGCATTTAGTTAGTAAGGATCTTGGATTAGTTTTGAATTAGTTTTGAGATCCAAACTTTTAAGAATTTGTTGAGGATATTTTGGATCCTCATTTATTATTTGTTATGGAGAAATCATGTATAAATAAGAGTTCATTTTCCATTCTATGGGAGGACTCTTAGAGCAATAGTCCAATTGATGATGGAATAAAGCTATACACTCATTTTGATTCAATTAGATCTTAGTTTTATTATTTTCTTTTTGTAGCATGATTTTATTTATTTTATGTTGATGTAGTTATAATTTGTTGCTTTGTTTCAATTAGATAATTTTGCATCTCTCATTATGTAGTTTCTTTCTGCAATTTGATTTCAATGCATAGATAGAGATTTAAATATTTATTTTACAATCATTGAGCTTAATGCAATAATGTTATTTACTTCATTGGATCATAAACAGTAACTTGTATTTGGCAATGATAGCTTTTAGATTTTATTTCTGCAATTTAATTTTCTGTCTAGTGTGTTGTGAACTTAGATTTAGAATTTACTTTCTTGCACAGTGTGAACGTAGTATTAGAATTTACTTTTCCTGCAAAGTGTGACATAGTTCTAGAATTTAATTTTCTTCACGGTGTGAATGTATTTTTAGAATTTACTTCAAGTGTGAATTTAATTTTAGCATTTGCTTTCATGTCGCGTGTTTTACTTTCATGTCGTGTGATTTACTTTCATTGCAATTTAGTTTTAATAGTTGTTTAGATGGCTAGTTCCTTGCCAAGACAATGTAACTGATTATACCATTGTTTGTAAGTAAGGTTATTGAACTACAACTTCAAGTAGATAAACCAATGTAAGAGAAGATTGTGGTTTGCACATACAGTGCACGGTAACTCGCAAGTTCTCAACGAACCCCAGGTTGACAATTAATGTACACTTCTTAGTTGTTTTCTAAGTAATTAGAAGGAAATTAAAAACCCCATCAACACTTTTGATCCCATACGAATTTCTTCCCTTTCTTCTGTAAAGAAGTGATGGGGTTAGCAATTCTAGAGAACCCTTCAATAAACTTTCTATAATAACCTGTTATCCCCATGAATGACCGTACATCAGTTACGTATTTGGGGACAGGCCATTCATTAATCGCTTTTATCTTATCAGGGTCAACAGAAATTTCGTCTTTAGAAATTATATGACCTAAATATTGTATTTTATCTTTATAAAAGTCACATTTACTGAACTTAGCATAAAGATGATGTTATCTTAGTACTTGCAAAATTATTTTTAAATGTTCGTCATGCTCTTCTTTAGTTTTTGAGTAAATCAGAATATCATTAATGAATACCACTACAAACTTATCCAAATATTTGTGCAGAACGTTGTTCATTAAACACATGAACATTGTCGGTGCGTTGGTTAACCCAAAAGGTATAACTATGAACTCGTAGTGTCCTGAATGCAGTTTTGAATACATCTTCGTCTTTTATTCTGACATGATGATATCTCGACCTTAAATCGATTTTAGTGAATATCTCTGCTTCACGTACTTGATCAAATAGATCATCTATGCAGGGTAAGGGATATCGGTTCTTAATTGTCATTTCATTAAGCTGTCGGTAATCGATGCACAATCGCATGGTACTGTCCTTCTTTTTAACAAAAATTACTAGTGCTCCCCAAGGAGACACACTTGGCCTTATGTAGTTTTTATCTATTAATTCTTTCAGCTGAGATTTTAACTCGTTTAACTCTAGAATATTCATCCTGTAGGGAGCCTTCGAGTTTGGTACTGCACTGGGTACTAACTCAATGGTGAGATCAAGTTCCCTTTACGGAGGTAATCCTGGAATTTATTCCCGCAATACGTCAGAAAAGTCCCCAAGGACAGAAATATCCTCTAGTTTTAACTTGTCTTCTTTAGATGAACACTCGTCATTAATAACATTAACATCAAACATTTTACAGCCTTTTCTGGCAGATCTTTTTACTTGTAGAGAAGAAATCTATCTTACTAAAATCTTCCTATGAATTCCTTTCACTGTTTCTATATTACCTTCATTATTTAAACAGGTAAAAGATTTTTCATAACAATTCAATAAAACTCTATGTTGTTCAAGCCAGTCCATACAAATCAACAAGTCATATGACCCTAAGGGTAAAACATTTAGATTAATTTGCATTTTCAACTGACTTATAAATACTTCACAATCCTTGACAAAAATCTGTAACTTTTATTTTTGTACTTGTTGCAAGCTGAACTAACCATGCAGCATCAAATTTCTCTACTTTTAACTTGCAACGGTTTACTAAAGTAGGTGAAATATAACTCAGATTTGCACCTGGATCTATAAGAATGGAAATAGATTTGTTTTGTATCATACCTTCAACTTCGACCATGGATGTTTGATGGCTAGCTTGACGATTTTCTAGTGCTGCATTTATCCTGGGCATTTCTCTTGCGATATCTCCAACTGTAGGTTATGCTTGCATAGTGTGAATATTGTTGGTTGTCCTCTTGTTGCGAGGGAAATCTGCTCTCTTATGTGGTCCACCATAGTCATAGCACTTCATAGGTGCTTTCTGTTCAGCATACCTATTGTTTTTATTATTGTTATTGCTGTGATTATTATTATTAGGTATGTTTCTTGCAGCAGTAAAGTTCTGAGATGCATTATTTCTATAATTATTATGACTAGGAAAATTTCTATTATTAAAACTTTTCTTAAAATTTCCAGAATTATGATTAAAATTCTTCTTTTTATAATCAAACTAATTAGTCTTACTGCTCTTCCAGCCAATTGTTCCTTCTCTTTTTCTGTTTTGATCAAAACAGAAATTGGCTTTTCTCATGGCCTCTTCCAAAGTGAAAGGGTTATCATACTCGATACGGTCCTTTATATTGAAAGGTGGACAACTGAGAAACCTTTTCACTTTAGACTTTTCCTCGACCATGTAAGGCACATACCTCATCAAGCTAAGGAACTTGCTGCACAATTCTTTCATGTTCATTGTTCCCAACTTCAAATCGTAAAACTCCTTTGACTTATCTTCAAAATATTGTTCCGACAAAAACTTCTTTTTAAACAAACTTTTAAACATATTCCAAGTTACTTCTTTTTCTTTTATACTCTTAATTCTTTTGAGATCCTGCCACCAAATATCCGCCTTCCCGGTCAGATTGTAAATAGCCATCTTGGCTTTTAATTGAGAAGAGTAGTCGTAAATATTAAAGTACTTCGTCATTCTAGACAACCATGCTTCAGCTGTCTCACCCTTCTCACTTTCGCCATTAAAGGTTGGTGGTTTAATATTTTTAAACTCTCCAGTAATCTGTTCATGATGTTTTTATTTTCTCTTTTTAGAGAAGCAATCACTGTTACTGCTATCATGATCAAAGTCGTTATTACTTGGATCAGATTTAAATGATGAGTAACTGTTCCTTTTATCATTTCTTGCTTTCTTATGTTTATGTTTGTGGGACATTGTTTTAGAATCAGCCTTCATTTCTGATTTTCTGCCTCTTTCATCATTATGACAATTCTCCCTCAAATTATGTTGTAGGTCCTCCTGTACTTTCAGGATCCATTCGTTCTCTTCTTTAACAACTCTTAATTCAGATTTTAAATCCTGTACAATGCGTAAAATTTCGGAAGACTGGTTATTTAATTCAACATAAATTCCTTCAAAATTATTATTATTTATACGTCCATTATGAGGAGATCTATCCTCTACTGATTCTTCTGGTATTTTCATACCTACAATTCAAAGGTCAATCTGTTCTGTGCAAAAATAAAATTGAATTAAAAGTTAGTAACATAAACTTTCTGATTTGTTTTCTATTTTGTGTGCGTGAACCTAATTCAGGCCTAGAGTTTGCACTTTCGCTCTGATACCACATGTAACATCCCGAGAAAAGTCACAAAAATTTAAAATTTTTGACATAACAATAAATGCCTATTCTAACTGTGCAGAAAATAATAATGTATGAAAGTTATACTTCTGTATTAAAATCTCTGCTAGATTTTAAGATGCAAAGTTGTGATCTAAATGTTTTATATCTATGCTTGGATGTTATTTAAATGCAGCTGTACTTTTACAACCTTCCATGTTTAAATGTGATGATTGATGTTTTTGACTGTCTTTAACTAATGCACTTTCATTAATGGTGAAGGGGTCCTACGGACGCCCTAAGGCTTACTTAGCATTAGTGCTAAAGCATGTGAAATCGTTCTTGTTACAATTTATAGGTAAGGTAATTTCATCATGTAATCGAAGGGTTCTAAACATAATTATGTGTCTTCTACGTCTTACTGATTGAAATTTATAAAGTGATAAGTGTCAAAGGTGAGATCTTCAATAGCTTAGTAGGTGAAATAATAATCTCACAAACAAAAGTTCTAAATAGAATATCTGTACCGACTGTCATTTAATTAGTCAAAATGGGATCCATGAATTTCTACTTTTGTACATTTTTTATTATGAAAGAATGCTATCAATTACGACTTATGTGCAATGATATAAGGCTATAATGTATTGTCTAAAAGCATTTTTACAGTATATGACGATATGCAAAACCTAAGAGATTCATACAATAAAAGAGTTGTTCGATTCTAAGAATTATTGCACTTGACTATATTCATTTGTTATCATGTGATCCTTGTGTAATTTATTATATTATCCCTATAGTCTATTGCAATGTGTATAAAGTATGAAACAATTCTTATACAACAAATATATGTGATATGTGGTGTGTGTATTTAACGTGACCCTATGTGATACTATTGAAAAACAACCCTAACATCACAACTATATTGCACTAAACCTTACCATACGATATTGTTTCAAGGTCGACTATCACGATTCACCATATATAATGCATAGAGAATAAATGTGTAATGATAATGTTCATTAAACGTAACCTGCTAGCAGGTACTGGTATATCCTTGGCCATTGAATACTCACTACTACCGAGGCAGTGGAGTTCCACCGTGAATAGCATCGTGGCTAAGGCACGTGATAGTAATGTGGCATTCCAAGTCTTACGATCAGTTGTAAACGTACTGGTTCGAGGGTTTAAATGAGTTGGCTCCTTCGTGGCAGTAGTAATGATGTATCATTTAATATAGTAGGTTTTCTTGGTGTTCGTGAAGCTGCCCCGGTGATCTCCTCCATCGATCTGGCAGAGCTTCGACGGTTGTAATTGAAACTCTACCTCCACTCCGTTTATTGTGTTTAATGTCTATTTTTTCCTTGGCGTTCAAAGGTAGTGGCTCTGGGGAGAAGGCCAATAGGCCAAGAGCCTTCAGGGTTCTGTTAGTGATTTTTTATGTTTGAGTACCAAGAATCGAACCCATGATCAGTTGATAGCTTGGGAACTTAATCAGTCATGGCGATTCATAGTAACTGATGGTTTTTAAAAGGTGTAGGGTGATCGATAAGATGCTCGTCTTTCTAGACTGTTCGATGGTAGTGTTTCCAGGGTTGTTAGATATTGTCTATGTGAAATACTTCGTGTTTGAAGACTTAAGGTTGTTGAGAGTTTCTTTTTTTTTTTAAATAGACTCTATGAGAATTATAGTCGCAGCTTGCTATTTCAGGGTGAAAGGCTGAGTTCTCCTGTAGTGGGTGTTGTCTTCAGCTTTCGTAGTTGCTCAGTGATAAAGTTAATGAGAGGGGTTTCCTCCTTCTTGGAATACAATGGCATAAAACAGTTACAGTCACACGAACTGGGCGTTCTTGTTTTTGTTTTTCGAAGGTAAAGTTATTCGTCTCCATCCCTGTAGCTTCCATACTCAATTGTAAAAGCTGTCACGGTTATTTTAACAATACTAAATCTTTATTTAAATTATTTCTAACCACGTCTTATATGATTGCAGGCCCAATATTTTCAATGTCTTCTCCAATCTAGGTTCTGGTAATGGCTGCTGCTATACAGACCGGTAAGCCTCGGAGGTTACCTTGTATCCCTGGTTAGATGGAAGTGATGGCCTTCATATGTGTGTTCTGAGATCTTCGTGTTTATCTCCGATAATTTGTATTTCGTCTATTTAGGGTTTATATAAAAAATGTAATAGCTTGGGGAGGATAGTACCTCGACCGAAAGGGCACGAGCGCTATTGATTTTGATTTGAAATGTATAAACTGTAACGTTCATGGAGAAGTCTTTCTATGTACAGACTTGGATAATGTAAAATCATATGTTTTCAATGAGTAATGGTAGAAGTTTTGATATCTATAAAAATGACTCGGCCTGGGTGACGTTCGTCGAATTTAAAAATGTTGCGTTTTCATATAAGAAAATCGAGGGTTAGGATTTGACTCTATTTAAAATGTATGGTTTTGATTTTTGCTCCTCATTAAGATGTCGGCATCAAACTTGTTTTTGTTACTTTTGTTTAGAGTTGTTCTACTGTCAATGTAATAACAGGAACCTTGAAAAGATACCGAGATGTTTGACTAGCTCGATCTATAGAAACGAATGCAGTTTGTATGTTTAGTTTTATGGCTATGAAATATGTGGTTTGACATTATGTTTAAGAACTGTTAAAATACTGGCAGTGTGCCGAGAGTTGATAATACTATGAAGAAGAAACGAAACCTTATGTTTGGAAACCTGTTGTGAAAGATGATAATGTTAAAGCTAAATTTCCAGCTATTTGTGATGTTTGAAACCATAACTAGGTTTTGTCTAGAATGTATTGATACTCTTGATGTTTTTATTACTATCATTCAATGAAATATTAATAGTTGACAGTTTGTTTTGAATGTGAAAAGTTTGAAAACCCTAGGTTTGAAACCTAAGACTCTACTTGTATAACAAGAAAATTATTTGCTATAAAGAATAAATAAATAGCATAGTAATGAATAGTACTGTGCATGAAGAAATTGGTACTTATTAACTCTACACTATTTTAAAAAGGGAAGATAATAATATGTTGTATGTTGAGATTAAATCTGGAACTGTTATGATATAAATATATATATATTAAATACGATAACACAGAAAGATAATTCTTATACTTTAGAAAGGGAAACTATTTTTTTTTGAGACAAGATATTTATAAAATGAAGAAAACCTTACTGTGCATTTAGGAAAACAATTAGCTGTACAGAAAAATGATAAGGAAGACACTGATATATGTATACATAGAATTTTAACAGTAAGCAGAAACTTAAGAAAATATAACATTTTTATCTTCTCAATCACATGGCTATTTTGCCTATCATTTATCTATCTGACTTAATTTATCTCTGTACTAGAGTACGATGCAGATCCACTTGCATGGGGAAAAATGCAGAGAACTATTTTATTCAATCAAAATCATTTCTATACAGAATCTTAACTTACTTAGAAACTGAAATAATTGCATTTGTTTAAATAAACTTACAAAATAAAACAGTAATTGTATTTCAGTTAGAAACTTTAAAATGTTTGAAGATAGAAAAGATAATGGAACCTGTAGATGAAGATAAGTTAGACAAACACCCAAGGAGGCCTTTTCCTCCCAACCTATTTTAAAAGAATTAGCCTAACTGCTGGCTTCTTGTGAACCCTCAAGCCTGATTACTAAACCACTAAGTGGATGGAATCTATGTAGAAGCAAGGAACTCAATATGCCTTCAACACTTAGCATCAAACTCCTAAATTCAAAACATGCCTTCAGCACTCAGCATCAAACTCCTGAAACTCAATAGAGTTTTGCAGACTCACAACATGATCAACAACTTAGCATATCCCCTCATCAAATCTCTTGGGTGCAAACACAACAAAACCCCAAGGTAAATTTCCTCTTCAGGAAAATTGATGAACCTCAGTTCAAAATTTGATGGATATTATATAGACTACCTAGGTCTTTAGTGGTCAGTTTGGAATAAATGAGCCTCAAGTTCCAGTCCCATCTTTCAGGGCACTATGACCACATTTCAAGGCAGTTGTCCCATACCAACAGCTAGTTAGTTGCATCATGATGCTGCCACTTGTCCATTGCCTTCTACCCCAGATTCCATTCCACCTAGTGGGTCAGTAACCACTCTTTCAACAGTCCTCTTAGGTGTTTGTCTCCTATTTTATTTATTAAATAATAAAATATTGTGCAAATTATAGTCATCCTTGGACACCTGTCCAACATAAAACTTTACAATAAAAGTTAACATAATGTTTCTAACACAAAATGTTCTTCAGCAAAAAGGGTATGTTACACTTGGTATGGTAGGATGGACAGTTTCCTATCTTGTTTGGGCTTTACCAAGAGTAAATCGGATTCCAACCTTTACTACAAGGTTGAGGAAGGAAATCATGTGATACTACTCCTATATGTGGATGTCCTGTTTGTAACAAGAGATGCTAGTTTGATTGTTGATACCAAGAGGAAGCTTGTTGCCGAGTTCGAGATGAAGGAATTGGGGATGATGCACTATTTTCTAGGAATGGAGGTGTGGCAGAGTGTAGATAGTATCTTCCCTTGACAAGGGAAGTATGCAGTAGAGATCCTGAAGAGGTTCAGGATGATGGACTGCAAGGCCATGGCCACACCTGTTGAATCGAACCTGAAGCTTCTGTGTGATGCTTCATCTAAGCCGGTTGATGTCACTATATATCGTCAGATGATTGGGTTCTTGATGTACATGACGAACACAAGACCAGATATTTGCTTTGCGGTGAACACATTGAGCCAGTTCCTAACGGATCCGAGGAGTGTTCACCTGGTTGCTGTAAAGCATATTCTGAGGTACCTGAAGGGTACAGTTGATTATGGGATCAAGTATGATGTGAATCAAAAGTTTAACCTGCAGGGTTATGTTGATTCAGATTGGGTAGGCCGTGATGCAGATAGGAAGAGCACTTATGGGTGCTGCTTCAGTATGGGATCAGGTGTGATCTCTTTGTTTAGCAGGAAGCAGTCCTTCATAGCACTGAGTACAACTAAAGCAGAGTATGTTGCAGCTTGTTTAGCTAGTTGTGAAGTAGTATGGCTTCGAAAGCTACTGTCTGAGTTATTTGATCTCCCGCTGGAGGCTACTAGTATCTTTTGTGACAACCAGAGTTGTGTGAAGCTGTCTGAGAATCCGATGTTCCACGACAGGTAGAAACACATTGAGATCAAATATCACGATATCAGGGATATGGTGTAGAGAGGAGCAGTGAAGCTCCTGTATGTTGCGACAGATGAGCAGGTTGCAGATGTGCTGATGAAGTCACTAGCCAGAGTGAAGTTCGAGTACTTCAGAGAGAGGCTTGGTGTTCTTCAGATTGATGACACTTCGAGGAAGAAGTGATGGACACATTTGTAGGAGCCATTCCAAGTATGGTGAGAGGAGGATCCTTCCCATGGCTATGGATGTAAGCGTTGGATGATGAGCATCAAGATGATGCTCCAGTTACTGCTCTATATATGCATCAGGTGGATGTTGGATATGATCAGTTGGATAATTTATATGCATATGTATGTATGCATCATGTTGGATGCTGTATATGATCAGTTGGATCATTTATATGTATATGTATGTACGCATCATGTTGGATGATGGATATGATTAGTTGGATCATTTATATATATGTATGTACACATCATGTTGGATGCTGGATATGATCAGTTGGATCATGTGTATGTATGTGTAGATGTATCAGGTGGATACATTGTATGATCAGGAAGATCATGTATGTTGATATGTATCAGGTATGATCAGGTGGATCATGTATTTGCATATGTATCAGGTAGATACATTGTATGATCAGGTAGATCATGTATGATGATATGTATTAGACAGATACTATGTATGTATCAGGTGGATGTATTGTATGATCAGGATGATCATGGATGATGAGCTTTAGGATGTTGCTCCAGATATGCATCAGGACAATGCAGTGATGAGTATCAGGACGATACTCTAGATGATATGCATCAAGATGAGGCTATGATGATGATCAGGATGATCATATGTATCAGGTGGATACATTACATAATCAGTTGGATTATGTGTGATGAGTTTCGAAGACATAGATGCACAGAGCCTTTTCGACATGGTGGTAGATGTGTTCTCCCATGTGCATTGATATAAGTGCAAAGCCTTTCCGACATAGTGGTAGATGTGTTCTCCCATGTGCATTGATGTAACTGCAGAGCCTTTCCGACATGGTGGTAGATGTGTTCTCCCATGTGCGTTGATGCAAGTGCAGAGCCTTTCCGACATGGTGGTAGATGTGTTCTCCCATGTGAGTTGATGTAAGTGCAAAGACTTTCCAACATGGTGGCAGATGTGTTCTACCATGTGCATTGATGTGAGTGCTGAGCCTTTCCCAGATGGTCAGAGGAAACTCCTTCCATGCCGGTGAGTGTAAGTGTTGTGTTGTGTGCATCTGGTCTTTGCTTTGTGGAAGATGATCAGTTTGATTATGAGTATCAGGATGATACTCCGTGGTCGTGGAAAGGTTGTGCAGTTACATGTAAAAGATCCTGGGAGATCCGATAGGTTGAGCAGTATGCTCGTAATCATTCCTGGGATGCTCTTTCGAGGTTTTATTGATGCATGTAATCAGTCCTGAGGATTCCACAGTATGGCTAGTGACAATGAAGACCTGCAGGTGGTGGGCCTACATCCAGTATGAAAAAGGACTGGCTCTGTAGAACTTCCTATGACGAGTAGATTCAGAGATTGATTGAGATAGCAGCAGCCGTGACGATGATGATGATTCGCTGATGATGATCCAGAGAAGAAGACTTGTGCTAGCAGATTTGTGTCGAGAAATACCTTCCTAGTTAAGAGGGAGTGTTGATGTATATGTAACTTTGGAATGTATTTCACCCATGTATTTCATCTATGTATATTGTACTCCTATAGAGATGTTATTATTCCTCTATATGGAAGTGTCGTCATTTGTATTGACAAGTGTCGTAACTTGCCGATGGGTTATTAGACCACCATGTGTGGGGTCGACCCTGATTAAGTTAATATTGGATTATTGTACTAAGCTAGACAAGTCAGCCCCATAATTTTATTAGGCAGTCGGGACAAGTATAAATAGAGATCTCCTGATCTCTATTTGGATCACTTCATAACTCACACTTCCATCACTCGAAAAGTGGCACACATGTGAGGAGGAGGATTAGCTGCTAGGAGGATTCTATCTCTGTGAACTTTGGTTGTACTATTGCTCTATCTATATCTGAGTAAGTTGTGGGGTTTTTCACCTTAGGGTTTTCCCCACAGAAACTCTGTGTGTCTATTGTCTCTTATGCTTGCATCTTATGATGATTGATATGCTTGCTATGATTGATATGCATTGATATAATGTACATGTTATTCTATCAGTAAAGATCCTAGAGTATATTGAATTAATGCTCGAAAATTTAACAGTCATGAGCCTTGATGTAACAATGGTACCATTGAAGGGCTTCCTGTTCCAAATGACAGGATGCAAGTGGAAATTTTTGGACATCAAAAGTATTATGCAGACTGAAATACTGTTCTACACGATAGATCCATCCAGTTGGATTAGTACCATTGAAGCAAGGAAATTAGAGCTTCGGACCAAGGAAATTGATGGAAGAAGAGAACCCATTGGCTACAGATGATTCTTGTTGTCGGTGATTGTTCATGGTTGAATGTTTAAGATGGAGGCTGAGAAATTTTTCATCCAGATCTTGGAGTTTGGTTTGGATGGCTGCAAGTGCTTCCTCCATGTTTTTTTCTCCTGCGCAGGTGACAACCATAACGAGGAGTTTTTTTTTTTTTTTTTAGGAATAGATCTGCAACGGCGCAGAAGGGATCTGCAACGGCACAGAAGGGATTTGAAACGGCGCCGAATGGATCAAAACAGATGGATCTGAAATAGATCTGAAACAGCTGGATCTAGAACAGCTTTCAGAATGGATCTGAAATGGTTGGATCTGAAACGACGTGAAAGTGATAAAAAATAGTTCAGCTGAAAATAGATATGGACCCCAGGTATGTGCGGCTTCCTAACAGTTCAGGGATTTCACTTGGCCACCAATGTTGTCTGACAGCTTGCGTATTGGGGCAGTACCCCTCACTCCACGGCTCAGGTAAAAATGATAACTTCTTTGCCACAAACGATAGCACTTGGTTTACCTCATGGGTGGGAACTAGTCAATCAGGTAGGGGTCATTGCCCTTTTCATTGGCAGGTCCTCTCAATGGGCCAGCTACTTTGGGGTTCATTGGGTACTCCTCACAATGATTTTTAGGGCTTATGCCCAAGTACTTCCCGCATTTAAGCGGATAGGGATTATTCCTAGATCCGAAGCTGCGACAGATGCGAAAAAAAAAATTGGCAGAAATTTCACCCAGCCAGCCCAAGAAAGTGCTCTGTTACCAGATGTGAAGAACCCGCAATAATTAATTAATGAAAACACACGAAATAGAAGAAATAATAGAACTCAAGATCACTTTTATATTGATCACGGGCCACTTTGAGGGGGCAACCTCCTTTGAACAAGCTCAATACAAATAACTTCACCGCGCCTTCATTGGTCTCAACACAAACTTATATACTAATTCTAGGCGCCAATACCATTGGTCAATACCATGTATCAATACAAACCATGGGCCAATACAAACTATGGATCAACAATTACTATGGAATGACTTACAAAGAATATGCATCCAACAATAATAAGATAAACTATGGATCAACAAATACTACAGGATGACTAACAAAGCATATGCGTCCAACAACAATATACTAACAAAGTAAATAGAAGGGTTGACATGGATTCCTAACACCAACAGATGCTGCTTTGAGTACATTTATTGCAAACCTCTCGACACTATGTCCCAACTAGCGCGAGATGTTCATTCAACAACCAGCCTTTGCATCTCCAACCACTGTCCCAGATAACCTAGCTCCCCCCGACACCATTCAAACCGCAAGTTTACCTTTACCATCGATAGTCCCAGAAATTGTCGGTCACAAAGAGACCCATCATATCAGAAACCCTGACCCTTTAGGTCTAGTTTATCCACAACAAACAACTATCTATACTCCTCTCTGAATCAATACATTACCGAAAGTCGTTCAAAGTGAAAAACCACCCCAAGTTGTCACTCCCCATGTCGAGTCTACAATTAAGTCTAGTTTAGTTAGTCCGGGTCCGTTCGATAGTACCACTTCTTTAAGTCCACTTACGACATCAGTCGACCTACTATCACTCCCGATAAGTCTGTCGAGTCTCCCTGTTGACGGATCCATGTCTAGTCCGGTAACACAACAGCACAACAAAGAAGCAACCACGACAGGAGTAGCTGAAGCCGCTTCCATACAAGCCAAGGAACTAGCTGCAATTAAAGATTCTACACCCGACACAACAAAACCACTAGAGCATACTAATGTTCTAGATATCAGTGCAAACAATATGGATACATCCAGCATAGCAGCAGACATTCCACCAAATGTAGGAATTGTTGAACACGAAACTCCAGTCACCACCGAAGCAGTACCAAGTACACAAACCCAAGCAGAACAAGCTATTGCCACCATGCAAGCAGTCATCGACAGTCATCTAGTAATAGCCGAAAAAGATAAGGGGCCATAAAAGCAAATATTAAGCAAAGAAAAAGAAAAAGAAAAGAGTTGCCGGAAGAAACACAAAGAGAAGAAACGCAAAGAAAGAGAATTGCAGCAACAACTGCAAATGCAGCAAACACAACAAGGTCAAACAGAAAATACTCTATCTGTATACTTAGATCAATTTGGAGCTACTACAAGCTATCAGCCACAGTTGGCCTCCCAAGAATAGCTTTATTTACTTGAAGATGCAGTTTTTAGAGTGCAAAGATGTCACCGACAGGAATCAGAAGATCAGATACCGTAGCTACAGGAAGAAAAGACTACATTCCTCGCTAAATGTGAAAACTTAGCTCAACAAGTTATCCCACTTCCATCCAGTTCTGACACGACATCAGTTATCTGAGTTTGTCATGTCGATGCTACAGTTCGAGCTTCTCAAGAAACAACAGGATCAAGCTGTCGAGGTATCTTCCCTCATGACAAATCAGTTTACAGCCTTTTCAGAAGATCTCAAATTACTCAAGGAGTATGATAGTCAAGCAGAAAAACTTACCGAAGTTCTGAACAATTGGCATGTATACTATCGCGACGTTTACAAAGATCTTCAGAAAACAAGAATACTGCTAAGCAAACTTCAGCACCAGCACTTGACTGCAAAGGAAGCCCTTATTGAAAAACTTGACAGTCAGATTATCATGGAAAATAAAAAATTGGATAAATTAGAAAAACAAGAAGTTTAGTGGATGTCTCAAGCACGCGGTGGCCTCAACAAACTTGGAGAAATTCAGCCCCGATTCCGCCAGTTACTTGCTGCTGCTGAAAGAATAATTATCATATTCGGTCCCGACATGATCCATTTACAGGCTACATCTACTCACGACAAGATGGAAAATTTGTCGAAACTCACAACTCTCACTGTCGACATCCAAAATATGTTGCACACCTGGGAAGAGTTCCAGCACCATCTCTCTGTTTCTGCCGAAGTTATTCTTGAAGCCTGTCTACAGATACCTGATGCTATTGGTTATAGCTTACCTTCATCATAACCGTCTTAATAACTTTTTTTTTGTAATTTTGATCTCTCCATTTCTTAGGGACTAAGAAATATTTTGAGGTGGGGGAGATGTTGGAGGGGCCTAGGTCAGCCTATCGACTAGGCCCTCTGCCCAACCATTCTGAAGCATATGTCGACAGGTCGCTTCGACTAGTATAGGTTGGGTTGGTTGGATAGACCGACATACGGTTATGTAACTGTATTTGCATAGATATATATATAGGCTGTTGAGCCGATGTACTAGTTAAGATTGGTTCTATGATTGTATTCTGCTCTTGTTGGTTAATATAGAGGCTTGTGTTCTTTCTATTTGTCTCATCTCTTGTATATGTATCATTGTGTATGCTTTGCTTATATTATGTAATGTATCTATGGTAACCACATGAACCTCGGGACTACAACAGGAGGGAATTGAAAGATTGAGGGGTCCGATAAATATGATGGGGGCGGTGGAGTAAGGGGGAAGTCTTCTTCCGGAGGAAAAGGTATATAGGGAAGTTTTATGGGACTAGAAAGCATTGGCTTTTCTTTTGGGAAAATTGAAAAGGAATGGTGGGAGTGAACTATTTATCAAAGTAATTGGAAGATAAGAATTTTCTCTAGGGATTATCGGTTTGTGGGTAGGGGCTAGGAAATATGTTGATTTTCTAGGGCCAGCAAGATAATAGCTCATTGGAAGGGTGGACACATCATTTTTGTTTGCTAAGAGATCTACTACAACCTCCCAGTTAACACTAAGACTAGCCTCCCTAGACTTTAGGGTATTTCTAATCAGTAATATAAAATAAAAATGTCACCCAAATTGATTGAACTACACCCATATTGCTTACAAACAAGCATGAAACCGTTAGTCCATCCAACACTGATGTAACCAAACATTTTAACGACAAGCGTTTTAATGCAATCGTTCTAAATTTAATTTTTTCCATTAAAATTTTAAATTGACAACATTGGAGCTACTTTTCACTTGCAATTAAAACAACGTGGAGTGCGTCTTTAGATCCCTTCATTTTAAGCAAGGGATTACAAATCCAAAACAGAGCCACAGCTTATTAAACTTTTTATATTTATTTTCAAAATAAACCAACTCTATCGACTTCTTGGCCTGATCTTTGCACAGTAATGGTATAAACATTTTATGTATATATATTAGAGATGGACAATGAATGAGGCATTAGATTACCACCGGCACTTGGAAAGAAAGAAGCGGTCTTAAACACAGTGGAAGGCTGACCTTATTACAAAATGCTTTGAACTTTTAAAATAACATTTAAACCTACCCTTGGAATTTGGTCATTCAAACTTTCTCTATATGTATATTTATGATTATATTTATGATTGAATATATATATATGGATAATGATGACGATTAACAACTTTGCTCTATAAGACCTTAACTCGAAAGAGTTTTATCATAAATATCATAAATTGTATGTTGAAAATGATAAAAGACAACATTATAAAAACAATTTGAGATACATATTAATCTAGTTTAACATGAAAAGACAAACTAGTAGCCATATTTTGACAAACCATATTTCCAGAACACAACACCAACACCACCAACCCAATCATTAGGAGCATTAGGAGGGCACCCGACCAACCACTGAGCATTAGGGTTTCACACATTATGGTATGAAGAAGAATTCCATGGATGGGATGATGATATGGAATTAGAAATTCTTCGAATGAAATTGGATAAGCTTTTCCTGAACGCCATGGCTTTTTTCTTCCAAACCCTAAAACCTATTTATTAAGATCGGAGAACCATAATCGTGATTCTTTCTTAAAATTTTGAATATTACACACAAAAAGAAAATGAGAACCCTGGGAGTCGAGGTTTTGTTTGAATTAGAGCTGAATGGCGATCACCCGGATGAATAGGGAAGAGAAAGCGGAGCATGCAGATTATTTAATTTTGATGGTTTTCGTTTAGGCTCCATGTCCGATGGGTCGTTTCCTTCCCTTGGCCATAGTGGTTATCACTGAAAATAGCTTACCGTTTCATTAATTTTCCACCTCTCCATAGCATGCACCCGGTTTTCCCAGTTGTTATACATGAGACCTTTTCACATTCTACACGTACACCTATTACAGGAGTTGAATTTTTTTTTTATGCCACATTGTTTTTGTTTTAGAATAATGTAAAAACAATATAGGAAGCATTCCAATGATATAGTTTTAAAGTTAACACAATGCACAAATTGCAATTTGTTTAATCCCCTTGCAATTTGTGCAATTTACTGAAATTATTTAATGTCAGCACCTCTAATTTCACAAAATAAATTGCTTCTATTTTAATAAAATATTTTTGTGAAATTATTAACATTTAACAATCATCTTATACAGCAGGAAACATTCTTCAAAAGTAAATTAATCTATACATTTATGAATACAATTTAAACCTTTTTCAAAAGTAAATTAATCTATATATTTATGAATACATTTTGAACCGTTTGCTACAATTAAATATGAGTTATAATCAATTTTCAAAATATATAAAGTTTTAAGATTAAATAATATTTAATATTAATTAAATAACTATAAAGTTTTAATCCAGTCTTTAAAAATTTGAATCAATTCATAATTGTGCAAGATCATTCCAACTTCTTAACACACTGAAATATATTATACTATAATAACATGAAATAGTTCTAAGATTTTTAAATATGTGGATATGTGGCATCCTTAGTTTATGGAAAGTTTCATCTTTTAAATTATGTTTTTGAAGAGGTTTAACAATGATTGCTCTAGGGATGGTTCACGTGGAATAATAAGAGAGGTGGTAAACATTTAGTTGCATTTCGTTTGGATAGATTCTTGGCTTCTGAGGATATTGCACATGGGGTTACTGAAGTCAACGCCAGTGTTCTCCCTAAGGCAGGCTCTGATCATTGGCCAATCTGTTTGGGTTGGGACATGACCAATAGCAATCTTTTCAAACCTTTCCGTTTTAAGAAATTTTGGTTGGGCCACAAAGATTTCAAGGATTTGGTGGGGCAGTGGTGGCAGGAAATGGTCCCCCCTGAGGGATCGGGAATGTACCAATTCCAACAAAAACTGAAAATCCTCAAAGGTAAAATCCAGACTTGGAATAAGGAGGATTTTGGTAATATCTTTCAGGATAAAAAGAAGTTGATGGAGGAGCTGGAAACCCTGCAGACAAAGGGAATGGCCGAAGGGTGGAGTGATGACCTCAAAGAGAAGGAATAGGTCCTGATGGAGCAATTACAGGCTAGAGAGAGGCAAGAGGAAACATACTCGAAGCAGAAATCAAGAGTCCAATGGTTACATGAGGGTGAAAGGAACTCCAAATTCTTTCACAACACTGTCATTCAAAACCGACATAGATCTAAAATCCTTAAGCTCAGATCGGCTAATGGGGATATTCTAGACAACAGAGAAAGCATTGCTGATAAACTAGTCCATCACTTTGAACTAATCCTCAAAGAAGACAGATTGGATCGCAGCCAGGACATCTCCAGGATAACCAACCTCATTCCTAGGATGGTTAGTCAAGAGCAGAATGAGATGTTAAAAAAGCCTATATTCATGCAAGAGGTAGAGGATGCTATGAATCAAATGGATTTAGGCAAGGCTCCGAGACCGGATGGTTTCACCTCCAATTTTTTTCATTCCTTCTGGGATCTTATCAAGTCTGACGTCCAGTTAATTGTGGAAGAATCAAGGTGGTGCGGGGGAGTGCTGAAAGCTTTCAATGCCATGTTCCTTTCACTTATCCCTAAGGAAGATGGTGCTGATACTCTAGGAAAATTTAGACCAATAGCCCTCTGCAATGTGATTTACAAATTAATTACTAAGGTGATTGCCAACAGGCTCAAACCCATTCTCCTTGCGCTAATCAACCAGGAACAATCAAGCTTTGTGGAAGGGAGACAAATAGTCGATGGTATCATACTAGTGCAAGAGACTATGTATTCCCTCAAAATCTCCAAGAAACTAGGTATGCTCATTAAGCTCGATATAGCTAAGGCCTATGATAAGATTAGTTGGAAGTATATGCGGGGAATCTTGGAGGCTTTTGGATTTTGCAGGGTTTGGGTGGATTGGATCATGAATTTGGTTTCTACCCCCTTCTTCTCTATTCTCCTTAATGGCTCTCCTACCAGAATTCTTCAGGCTTCAAGGGGGATTAGACAAGGGGATCCTCTTTCACCCTTTCTCATCATTCTAATGGCAGAAGGCCTCAGTAAAATCCTACAGGCCCAAGTGGCTAATGGGGGGATTCGTGGTATTCAGTTGCATGCCGATATGAAGAAACAAACACACCAGCAGTGTGGACGATACCATGCTCATGGGGCACCCTTCAGTCCAAGAGGCAAGATCCTTCAAAAAATGCTTAGTTCAGTTTGCGAAGGCATCGGGTCTAGAAGTCAATCCTGGAAAGTCTCGGGTCTTTTTCCTCAATACTCCTACTCCAACTCAATGCAACATTCTGAGAATTCTCGGTTTCAACCAGGGATCTTTTTCAACCAAGTATCTTGGTGTTCCTTTAAACGATGGTTTGATCCGACAAGTGTCTTGGCAGGATTTGCTAGATAGGTTGAAGAGGAGGCTACACAGTTGGACTTTACGGCCACTGAACCTCCCTAGCAGGATGGTGCTTGTTAAAGCTGTTCTCCAAGCAATGCCGGTTTACTTATTCTCCATGCTCCCAGATCCCAAGACGGTTTTGAAGGAGATTCGCAACATGCAGAGAACTTTTTTGTGGGGAGGGAGGGATGAGAAATCAAAATTTGCTCTGGTAAACTAAGACACCATTTGTCGTCCCAAACTCCAAGGTGGTCTGGGCCTGCGGGATCCAGCAACTTTGAGTGAGGTCTATGGAGCCAAAATCTGGTGGAGATGGTGCACTCATGATAGTGAACCATGGGCGCACCTTTGGCATGTTAAGTATGCATGGGACAAAGAGAGAAGTCAGCTTATCAGATTTAATGAGGAAAAGCAGGGTTCCCATATATGGAATAAAGCATATCAGGGGAGAAAGATGGTCCAGAATCACAGTTTCTGGGAAATCCAAAATGGGATGGATGCAAACTTTTGGGAAAACTCGTGGAACCAGCTACCCAAATTGGGTGATGACCCTAGATGGCAGTCCATAAGGGTCCAAGGTATAGCAGCAGGAAAGATAAAGGTTGGGAATTACTGGGAACCCGAGGTTCAAGAAGTATATCAAAAATGGCAGGATCCAGAACAATGGGATACCACCTTGTCTGCGGAACTGGTCTCATCCTTCAATAGTTTGCTCCAAGAAAGACTCATCAGGTGAAACTCAGGGAATGATAAAATCCGATGGGGCCATTCTCAGAAGGGTTTTTTCAGCATTAAGGAGGCCTATGATATCTGTACTCAAACAAATGAAGAAGTGGATAAAATATGGGGGAAAATTTGGACTATGAACATTTGGCCCAAAATCTCTGTGTTTTGTTGGTTAGTTATTCGGGGTAGGATATTAACCTGTGAGAACCTGAGAAAGCGAGGCATCTTGGGACCTTCTCGGTGTCCTCTTTGCCTTAATCATGAAGAAACCATTAGCCACCTTCTTGATTCCTGTCACTTTTAATCTTCATTATGGGATAGAGGAGCCTCTATTTTTAGATGATGCAATAGAATCAGGGGGCAGCCTGATCAAACCCTTAGATCTTGGGACCTGAAATCCTTCTCAAATCCAATCATCACAACTCTTTGGTTACTCTTCCCTGGTATGGTTGTATGGGCATGCTAGAAAGAGCCGAATAATCGTATCTTCAGGGACAAGCAGGAGAGGGAGGAGGAAGTTTGGAAGCACATTGTTCGAAACATGAAGGAAACGATTCAAAGCCAGTAATGGAGTGATAAAGATAAGGAGTTCAACACGCAAGACATCCGAATTATTGAGGGTTGGGGTCTAACCCAGGTAGATATGGTAGGTCTACGAAGGAAAACGATAATGTGTTGCCCAGTTCTCCCTACAAGCTGGTCTCTGCCAAACCAGTTTGGGTTTAAGATCAATTTCAATGGGGCGTCTCGTGGAAATCCAGGCCCCGCAGGGTTTGGAGGGGTTTGCAGAAACAGCGAGGGGGTCATCCAAAATTTTTTTATGGATATCTTGGTCATGATTCCAATAACTCAGCTGATCTCGAAGGTATTATTCAGGGTCTTATTTTGATCCACTCTGAGGCTTGGTTCCCTGCTATCATTGAGGGTGATTCTCAAATTCTGATTTGGATGGCCAAGAAAATCCAACACGGACAAACCCCTACGAAAGTCTCATCTAGTTGGCGCCTGATATCCCAGTTGGAGAATCTGAAGGCATTACTTTCCACTCAAAATGCCATATCATTTTTCCACGTCAAAAGGGACGCCAACAAAGTGGCGGACCTTTTAGCCAATTAGGGGGTCAATGCTGGCATCCACTTGGCATCTAGCTCTGTGGCAGATTTCCCTGAAGACGACTGGAAAAGAGTTTGCTGCCACCTGGCAGAGCTGGATGTGATGGGCCACCGACAACACATGACACAGGTGGCTACCATCTCGAAGAATGAAAGGATGTCTGACAGCGCTACGCATGGGGAGCCAAGCGCCCAGACACCGCATTATTCTGCATGATGTCTATTGTACAAATGGTCAAGTCGGATTTTAAGGCCAAAGGAATATTTAGGAGAGGTAAATTGAATGAACAAGGTGGTGGGAGATTTCGGAGTACCAGTCTCAGCTTTTCAATGATCTGGGCATCAATTTTATTAATTATGTTGCAGGACATCCTGTACCTCCCATGGGTTGGTGATCCCATCACAAATGCTTCAATGATTTCGGTTCAGGTCCTTAAATGGAGGAGGTTCCTCAACCAAGGCATCTTTGTCTCTTGCTATAAGCTTTTGTGTGGGTGCATTGTGTGTTCTACGAATTTCTGTAAGTGGGAGCAAGGGTGGTTTACGAGAGCTAGACCACTAGATTTCAGAATTCCTCTTGCCATGGCTCCTCCCCGTCGGCACAAGGGTTTCACTTCGTCAGGTCTGGAGGGCTCGCGGGGTCTATATGTTGGGGATTCCTCTGGGCAAGGAACCGTTAGAGGGGGCAGAGTAACTCGGGCTTCAACTAGAGCTCATCTTCGGGCTTCTGCCTCATTTTTTCATGGTCGTATTCCTCAGGCTGTCCAAGAGGAAGTTGAGGCAACCAAGCCGGCTCTATGGAATGTGGTCAAGAACATTCCCCGGGGAGATCTTATCGAGGAGGCGACAGAGTGGGTGATGGACCCAGATCATACTGCAGGTCGTGCCTCCCTCTATGAGAGGACCCTGATGACTTATTGGGTCACAAAGAATCTTCTGGCTAATGTTCCAATGGAAGCTTACAACAAGCACCAGGGGGATGTTCATCCTATGCGGTCTTGGAAGGTCCATAATATAGACAATTGAATCATGCATGCCAAGATTGATGCCATTGCCAAGAAAATTGGCATGGAGTTTGTTGTTAAGAAGAAAGGGGATGAGGAACCAGGAAGTATAAGAGGTGACGGATCCAGAACTCCACCGGATGTTGCTGGGGTGCTGACTGAGACTTCGGGCCAGCCCAGCACCTACATGCAGGAGACAGATATGGAAAGTAGGGGTCTGCTAATTGTCACCATTGATTGAGAAAGTCTTGATGCTAATTCTCAGGTCACCAGGTTTTTTGTTGCACAGTCTAGTAGTTTTCAGTATTTTTGTTAGGCTGTTTAAAATAGGAATTGAACATCTCTGTTTATGTCAAAATTCCTGTTTGGCGAAGTTTATGTCGGGAATAGTCCAGTTCAGTTTTTGCAAACTTATGGTAAGGGATTCCTGTTTGGCTGCTTGCAGCCGGGAATGCTTTGTGGCAGTCTGAAAACTTGGGACAAGCTCTGTACTTTCTTTACAAGCAATAATATTTAGTTGTTTTTATTTACAAAAAAACAATGATTGCTCTTTGTATAATAGGTTTAATAGTTAACGATATGTTTCTTCCTATATTATTTAAATTGTTTATGATTAACATAGGTTACATGGTGTTTTGTAAATACCTTGGTTTAGTTTGGAATATAGTTATAACTCTACAACTTTACAAGTAACTCTTGTAACTCAAATAAATTTATAAATAATGACTTATCAATAACTAGACATTTTTATTTTTTTATTTATAATCTTATTTATTTTAACTTGATATGACTACTTGCATGAACCTTTTCAACGAGCTCTCTTCACTTGAAAACTCATTTTTCTTTGGTAGTTCTCATGTGCTTATCGCTTCCCCTCCTTGATTTCAAGTTGTCATCTTGTTTATTATAACTTGGCATCCAATTCATCTACTATCTCCATGTTTGAAACTTCATCATTTGAACTTTTGGGGCCATCTTATTTCAAGTTGTCATCTTATTTGATCGTGTGGGGCCATGTGCCTATTTCTTTACCCCTATACCCCTATATTATATATAATAATGTGAAATAGTTCCAATATGTTTAAATATGTGGCATCCTTAATTTATAGAAATTTTCATCTTTTAATTTCTTCTTAGGTTTCACACAGATCACTCTTTGTATAATAAGTTTAATAGTTAAGGACATGTGTTTTATCTTTACTAATAAAAAATTAAAATCCAAGAAAAAAAAGAGTAATTACACATTTATATGTATTTATATCTTTTTTACATTTATATATGTGTTCATATATTATTTAAATTATTTATGATCAACATAGGTAATATCGTATTTTTTGAAGACCTTGGTTTAGTTTGGAGGATAGCTATAACTCTATAACTCTACAAGTAACTCTTATAACTCAAATGGATTTACAAATGATGACTTATCAATGACTAGACATTTAATTTTTTTTATTTATAATCTTATTTATTTTAACTTGACATGACTATTCACATAATTTTTTTCAATTATGTCTCCATTTGACAACTCATATTTTTTTTGGGTAATTGTGGTAACTGTCATGTGTTTATTGCTTCCCATCCTTGCTTTCAGGTTGTGCCTATTTCTTTACCCCCTTAGTGTGGCCTTCCATCTTCCTCAAGCATATGCATGTACTCTCATACTTATTCATATCATTTGCATTTATTTTTTTCTACATATGTGTATTGTGCTTCTTCTTCATTTCGAAGTTTATGATTTTAAATGATGTGTTTACATCCTCTTAGGTTATGATGGATTTGGGATCAAAATAGTTTCATTCATTAAACTTCTTAATAATAAACTTAACATTAATTTAGGTTTCAAATAGACTAAATTTTATACGCATGATTAAAAAAATTATAATATTTATAATATTTAATTTCTAAATACTTTTTTATAGTCTACTTGTTGAAAAGAAACATCACCAACTTAATAACCTAAATTCACAACCAAATGCAAACCTCTTTATACATCTATCATAAACCACAATACTTCATAAAAATAACATTATCCTTGTTAATGTACTCTTTAGTGTCAATTTTTCAATACCATTAACTACCATTTACAACGATCTTTTACATAAACACATAAATTCACACTCTGCTCTTTGAAGTGGTTTGACCCATAAAAAAAAACCCATAATTTAAACAATATTTATTCTTATGACACATTTTAGAATAAGGAAAAAGAAGGCCACAAGATGAAGATCGATCCCTATTGGCAGGCGGTTTGGTAAGGTAGAATCGCAGCATCGCCGATGCTGCGACACTTCAGACGAGGTCGCGGAAGGAAGAAGGCTCTATTATTTTATGTATTTTTTGAGTCGCTAGTACTGCAATAGGCGGGTTTTGGGGTCATTTGACTAGATGAGATGTAATTTCGAGTAAAGTATACTGCAATAGGTGGGTTTTTTGGGTCATTTGGACCGTGTCAGTTAGATTTTGGTCATTTGTCCAGATAAGTTGTTAATAAGTGGACAAGCATTGTAAAGGCAGAAGCCTATTTATAGTCAAAGAGTCATATCTGTTGGATAACTTTTGGGAAATGTTAGAGCTGAGCCAAGCACGATCTTTGGATGTTGTTTATGCGCATCTTTGAGTCTGTATGTGAGATCAAGTATTATTTCAGAGATCTGGTTTTGCGGAGATGTTGTATCAGGGTTTTTTTAAAGCAATATGACATGACAGAACCGTTTGGTGACATCCCTTGTGTACCTTCTCTTTTAATGCATGTTGCGATGATTTCTTACTGTAGTTAATACTTTAATGTTATACTTGTTGCGATGAATGTTTCTGTTGAATAATGCTATGAATATGAATTATGTTAATCTTGAATGCATAGATTTGTCTTGAATGCTGTGATGAATAAGTTAAGTAAGCATATGCCACAACATCCTCCTTCATTCAGCGGAAACATGGTTCCGTCCACTCTCCCATGATCGCCTCAGGTGAGACCTCATATGCTCTGCAAGTGTTGCTAGGTAGGGTAAAACCTGTCCGGGCTGGTGCTCAGGGATATTGCAGTGGGTTGGTGTCGACAGTGATGGGAACCCCTATTGACTGGGTTTGATTCAACAAATGGTTCCGTTGCCAGGACCGTGTGTGAAGTGAAAGGAGGATATGTTGTGGCATTCGACAAAACCAGAGGTCCAAGAATGATTTGATCAGAAGTTGCAGGAATTCGTCGAAGAAGAAAGCCAAAACACTCGACTGACAGTAGGTCAGTGGGTAGATAGATATATTCACGACGATCCGCATGAATGGTTCTTTTGTGAGTTCCCGATCCTGTTGTTCAAATGGTTGGCGAAGTTGACCTTCTAGAAGAGGAACTTCCAAGGTGGTGAACCGACGACTTGGACCCCCGAGTTGATTCAGGAATTGCAGAAAGTCAATAATAAAGCATCGCGGGCTTCCGAAGTGTGGTTCGATAGCATCCTAGAGGGCTATATCACAGAGTTCGCGGTTGACACTCAGAAATCTTATACTGAAGCTGAAAGATATTTTTTTCATGAACCTTGGGGCAGGTTTCTGCTGTCGTTGCAACTGTCGATTAAGATGCTTATTTGTGAAAAGGGTATATTGAAGTTGCATCTTGATCAGTAGACATCCTGGTGGGTGGAGGCCATGGGTACCGCAACGGTTGGGGGGTGGTACATGGAATTATAAGGGGTATATGGGTGCAGGTCATGATGAAACTGTAAGTGAAGCCGAGGAAGAAAGTGGTCTTACAAGGGGAGGAGCAAGGTTCCAATAGGAAAAGAGGAAGAGGATAGGAGAAGGTCTTGTTGCAGTCGAACTACAAGGCCGTGAAGGAATACCACACGGGACGAAGCAACCTCACTGTCCCAACAAGGAAAACCAGGCTCTTCCCAGGATAGAGGCAGGACCAAACCCTAGCAACAATGTACCCACAACTCCGCTCACTATCTCTCAGATAGCAAGAAATACCACTTCGACACCGCCAAGTTCGTCATTACCACGGAAGTTAATCGGTAGTAGTACATCGAAAGGAGGAAGGAAGCCCAGAATGGCGGGCGATGATGCTAAGTTACCATTGTTCCACGGGAGTGGGACAGACAACCCAGAATAGTATTTGTTTTTGTGTGAAGCATTATGGACCGTAAAACAGATCACTGACTGTAACATCCCGAAAAATACAAAAAATTTATAAATTTTTATAATAGCAATAATTATCGAAGTTGTTAATGCGGAACATATAAAATAATTAGATTTCTTAACTAGGATAATTACTAAAGATGACACGTCATAATTCTCTAATAAAATATGATATAAATGTATTTGCTATTTTAGATTTTAAACAGATGCTAATCTCCTTAACGAAAGATCTTTTATGATTATGCATAAGAATACAATTTACAGTTCTGCTTGAGTTCTAAAATATAATTACATGTTGTTCATAGTCTGTAGTGTTATGATGTTCTTGATGATGTGATGACAGTTTGTTTGTATGATGATGAAGGGGTCCTACGAGGTACCCTAGAGTTTACTTAGCTACGTTTAGCTCAGACATTTGAATCATGTTTCCATGTGCAGACCGCAGGTAAGAAATTCTACGACAACATGTGTTAAGATTACATGTGTCTTTCAATTCAACATCAATGTAAAATTAGAATGCTAAGTACTTCCTTGTGGAACAAGTTACTGGAGGTATGGATACTTGGTTCTAATACTAGTTTATAAGCTAACTTACAAAGCTCTTTCAGTGTTATAATTTCACATCGTCCAAGTGTTCTGTGATAATGCTACATATATTATCATATGACTACTGCCATTATTATTAAAATAGTGGTACTAATATCTATTGATAATGCTATTAGGAATCTTGTAGAAAATAGTGTTTATGCTTTTGAACTATCATTATAATTTGCGTCTACGGAACTTAGACTACTCTAAGTCCTGAATTATCATTTGAATACACAATTAAAATATGTAAAGTACAATGACTAATGATTGTACTAAGAACTTAGCTTTAGAGTGTATCTCGTCAACACTTAAACTATACCTATGATTATACAATAGTCTTTTCCCTACATGGCTAATCATATAGAATTTATTGTGAATATGGTATTTATGCTATGAACTAGCATTATAAAATTTCATCCTATTGCTTGTACAAAACTATAGAAATGAAATAGAAATCTTTTATAGTTACTATGCTTCTACAATAATACATTGATATGTAATTCAAATATTACGATACCTAAGTTCAAACTTGAACTAAATACAATGTGCACTAATATTGCAATGATATGGTTTTCAATATGCAATGATATGATTTACATTATGCAATGATATGACTTTTATTCATTTAAACAATGTATTCAAACCTTTGAAAGGCTAAGACTTTAGAAATAGAATGAAGTATGCTATACGACCTAACTCTTATTCTAAGTATCGATAATGTATGTGATTACATTTCACAACAAACTCATTAATGAGGTGATGAGTTGACAGGTATTAAATTTGCTAATGGTAGGTTGACAGTGTCCCATTCGGATATTCATGGTCCTGACCAAACACCATAGTGGAAAGTGTTGTTGTCAACCCACGTCATCCATCCAAGTGAAGCTTGGTTGAAAAATAACTAGGAATCCTAGTTGTGCATGGTTACCATATCGCTCCTCCTCTGAGCTGCACACAGTAATGTCCATTAGCATGCAGTGTTGGCATTTTTGTGGTTCTTGTAGTTAATGAGATATCAATGCAATAGTTTCCCGACTTTCAACATAGCTTGTTGGCACCTTCTTGCTCATTGATCTTCCTAGATCTTGATCGTTGAATATGAAACCCTAAACCTCATTGTATGTAGTGGTGGAGAGTTTCCCAGTCTTCATTTTTTACTTAGAGATGGAGTTATGAGGCCGACAGGCTAATAACATGTAGGGTTTGAAAGAATATCTCTCATGAGGTTTTGATCCTGTGACCTGTGGGAGGTAGTTTTAAGAGTTATAGGTTTAAACTCTCTGCACTTAACCCATGATACGCCAATTTGGTGATGGGGTTTCTCCTACCAGTGTATTGAAAGTAATTCGGACTGGGTTCAATTCTCCTATTTGTGAGAATGGTCTTCTGTGTTAGCTTGTGGTGGTTGTCAGATATCATCATGCTTCGTCGTTTGTTGGTGTAGTGTGTCAAAGCTCCGAAGTATCATTTTTTTTAAGGGTAAGTGTTCGTGACAGTGAAATAATACTGGATTGCTTGCTTTGATTCTTGCAATTTCTTGTTTTAACCTTTCACAATGTGTTTTGGCAAGTACCCACTTCATATGAGATTACTAAACGAAAGGTTTGGAGAATGGAAAAGTTGCTACTGCTTCCTAGTAAGCTCAGGTGGTTCTCGAAACCTCGTAGGTGCCTTTGATGGTGATTTCTGTGTGCTGAGAGTTGGAACCATTCAACTTTGTTTCGTTGATGGTCGAGTGTGAAGTTTTTAAGTCTTGTTTTGTTAATAGCTGTACATAAGATAATCTTCAGTTTCTTTAAGAGGCCATTCGACTCTTTAATGCCTGAATGTGTTTTCCAAAAGGAACTTTGAACTTTGGTTTATTCTGCTAGATGTTGAGGGTAAAACCCTGTGTAGTTTGTTGCTCCACGAACTTGTTTTAATGGTTTTGGTTGATAAGGGGCAAGCCCCGTGTATTGTGGAACCTTGACAGGTCCGTGATGTAATTCTTTGTTATACTTTTTAAATGGAAACCAAGAACCGAGGGTTCTCTTGCACTTATAAACAATGGCTCATTTTTGCAATGGAAAGTTATGTTTTTAAATAATAGTTGAGAACACTGTGTAAAATTGTATTCCTGTATTTCGTTCTCGTTGTTGATAATCGTGTTTGGAAAACTGATGAGATAGTTTGACTGTTATATGTTTTTGAAATGGCTATGCCACAGTGTTCTATTTCAATTCACAAAAGAAACCCTACCTGTAGCTTTCGATTTGCTATCTGGCTTGTACTGAGATTTTGTATCTGAGACTTAACCTTTGCAACAAATGGTTTCGATGTTGTGTATGTGTTCTTACTAGGGTTATGGGCTATCGATAGACATTAGTACAAAATCGTGTTCTCTGCTAAGTGGTGAATATTGTCTTGTAGTAGTCTCGAAATGTTAGTTAGGGTTTGGAAAATCCATAGCTATTAGGCTCAGAAAAGAAATGTCTAAAGTTTGCCATGAAAGGCTTGAGAAAAAGATTATGAACTGTGTAAATAGAACTAGGGTCTGTAGTATCTTAGGGTTTGATACTACTATGTAGATATTCAATAATTGAAATTAAAAGTGAAAGTTAGTGAAGAAATAAAATATGTATAATTGTAATAAATCTATACAGAGATTAATTCTTACAGCTGCTATAATTCTTGAAAATACAATTGCTAGAAAAACATGAAATGTATAATATTGATGTGCATTTGCTTACTATCTAAAAGAAATAGAGTTAAAAGAAATATATAGAACTGTGCAGAAACATACTGTGTTTTTCTTTCATGCATTAATTAAATGAACTCTATACTGTTGTTAATGCTATACTATAATGTTTTACTGTGTTTAAATATAGGATAGAATTTTAACAAGAACATTACTGTAATCATCTTTCCAATCAATGGCATTCTTCCTATCACTTATCTTTCTTAATTTACTTCTCTATACTAGAGTACGATGTAGAGAACAACATGGGGAAAAATATAGAGATGGTTATCGATTCAAATATTTCACAAAGATTTTTCATTTAGAATCATACTTAGAGCAGAACATAAAATAATTTCTTTTGCATGACTGAGTTTAATAATTCTATAATGCAGAAACATTTAACTGTAAACAAAAGTAGGAATAGTAAAACTTCGTTAATTGTAGGAGAAACAAACATCCCAAGGAACTTGTTCCACCCAACCTATTCCTGAAGACAGCCAAGTTACTTACCTTAGGACCCTCGAGCCTGTTCACTGAACCACCGGGAGGAAGATTCTGTAGAATCCTTAGTACACCAACTTGCAATAGAAAATAGATTGTCCTGTCATCAAGACTCAGCAGTCAAAGAGACCTGCACCAGCACCTCTGGTTTTCCTTCTCAATATAATTAGCAGACTTACAGTTGCACTCTCACCTAGCCTCCCTATTCGAATCTCTCAGTGATCACCTGATGCACATGATGAATATTTCTGTAGAAAATATTGTAAGGGGTTGACTGTCCAATTCAAATTTCCTTATGTAGGTTGCCTAGGCCTTTTAGTGGTTAACTGGTCATTAATGAGCTTCCCGCTCTCTTCCACCCACCTGGGGGATAATGCCATAATTTTAGGGGTATTTGTCCCATAACCAACAGCTAGTGGTGAATTGCAAATGCTGCCATCTGTCCCATACCTTCTAACAGCTTCCATTCCTCCTAGTGGGTCAGTGAACACTCATTTAATAGTTCCCTTGGGTGTTTGTCTCCTACTTTAATTTATTAAATAATAGTAATCAGTAATTACAATTATCCTTGACCAAACTTGGTCATAATTACAAAACTTTGTAATTAAAATTTAACATAAAGTATTTTGAAAATAAAATAATATTCTCAGAATTTGGGTAGGTGACATACACCCCCCCTTAAGTCTCAACATCGTCCTCGATGTTGGTTAATCACTCTATGAGTTTTCCTAAAACAGAGTTGGGTATGGTGCCCGCATACTACTCTCCAACTCCCAGGTTGCCTCTTCTGGGCTAAGGTGCTTCCATTGCACCTTTACCTGCCCAATGGTGTGATTCCAGAGTAGAGTTTCCCTCCTTTAGAGGATACAGTCTGGTTCCACCTAAAAATCGTTGTCTTGTCCCACCTTCAATCTCTACCATAGAGATTTGATGATCTGCTCGCTTGTTTTCGAGTGTTGCATTAATTCTGGGCATCTCCCTTGCCAAGTCTCCAACAGTAGGTTTAGTCTGTATGGAATGAATGTTGTTAGCTGTCTGCTTTCTCTTGGAGCATTCTAATGCATAATGAGGACCTTGACACTCAAAACATTTGATAGGTTCCTTTTGATCATTAGTTCTGGTAGCATTGGGAGTGTTTCTAGGAGCTGTAAAATTCTACTGTTGACTGTTTCTAGGATTATTTCCTTGAAAATTCCAATTCTAAAAAATTTTCTTTTGGAAACCAGAATTTCCATTAAACCTGAAATTCTTCTTTTTCAACTCAAAATTGCTGGGTTGATGACTTTTCCAATTTGATATCCCTTCTCTTTTTCGATTAGTGTCATAATAGAAAGTTGATTTCCTCATGGCCTCTTCTAAGGTCTTTGGATTGTCATACTCGATTCTGTCCTTGATATTGAAAGGTAGACAACTCAGGTATCTTTGAATCTTGGGTTTTTCTTCTACGAGGTATGGCACATACCTCAGTAAATTTAAAAATTTACTGTTCATCTCTTTCATGTTCATAGTTCCTAGCTTTAAATCATAGAATTCCTTTGATTTTTCTTCATAGTATTGTTCAGATAAAAATTTCTTTTTGAAGTACCATTTGAAACTACTCCAATTCACATCCTTGTCCTTAATGCCCTTTACTCTTTTGATGTCCTGCCACCAAATATCTGTCTTCCCAATCAACTTGTAGATTGCCATCTTTGCCTTCAATAATTCTGAGTAATCGTAAATTTGGAAGTACTTCTTCATGCCGGACAGCCAATATTTTGCTGTCTCTCCTTTCTCAGTTTCACCATTAAAGGTTGGGGGTTTGATTTCCTTGAACTCCCCAGAAATCTGCTCATACTGTTTATGACTTTTTCTTTTGGGTTTGTAGTCTCCTTCGCTGCTGTCACTGGAATAATTTCATTTTTTTGTGTTTGTCATGAGTAGCTTCTAATGATGTCGAAATGTTGTTTGCATCATCAATTTTCCTTTTCTTACCCCTATCTTGATGAGGTAAATCTTCAATCTTGAAGGTATTTTCAATTTCTCTATCATGTTCGTCAGTTGGGCATTGTTCGAACAGTACTTGATATAGTTCCTCTTGTGCCTTTAAAATTTTCTCATTGTCTTGTTTTACAGATCTGATTTCTGCCTTTAACTCTTCAAATGCACGTAACAATTCTGACGAACTATCATTTAACTCACCATGGACTTCTTCTTCATAATGTTGTCCCATGCTATGACTGTTGGGTCGAATTCTGTCTTCTAAATGTTCAGCTGATCCTTCCATACCTGTAACTTAAAATAATTTATGTATAACACAAATAGTTAAAATTTTTGAATTAGTAAGATTTCTGCTGTGAATAAATTTTATGTTGCATGTTCTTGGACCTTTTCAGGCCTAGATTTCGAATGTGAGCTCTGATACCACATGTAACATCCCGAAAAATACCAAAAACTTAAAATTTTTTATAATAGCAATAATTATCGAAGTCGTTAATGCGGAACATATAAAATAATTAGATTTATTAACTAGTATAATTACTAATGATGACACATCATAATTCTCAAATAAAATATGATATAAATGTATTTGCTATTTCAGATTTTAAACGGATGCTAATCTCCTTAACGAAAGATCTTTTATGATTATGCATAAGAATACAATTTACAATTCTGCTTGAGTTCTAAAATATAATTACATGTTGTTCATAGTTTGTAGTGTTATGATGTTCTTGATGATGTGTTGACAGTTTGTTTGTATGATGATGAAGGGGTCCTACGAGGTACCCTAGAGTTTACTTAGCTACGTTTAGATCAGGCATTTGAATCATGTTTCCATGTCTAGACCGCAGGTAAGAAATTCTACGACAACATGTGTTAAGAGTACATGTGTCTTTCAATTCAACATCAATGTAAAATTAGAATGCTAAGTACTTCCCTGCAGAACAAGTTACTGGAGGTATGGATACTTGGTTCTAATACTAGTTTATAAGCTGACTTACGAAGCTCTTTCAATGTTATAATTTCACGTCGTCCAAGTGTTCTATGATAATGCTACATATATTATCATATGACTACTGCCATTATTATTAAAACAGTGATACTAATATCTATTGATAATGCTATTAGGAAGCTTGTAGAAATTAGTGTTTATGCTTTTGAACTATCATTATAATTTGTGTCTACAGAACTTAGACTACTCTAAGTCCTGAATTATCATTTGAATACATAGTTAAAACATGTAAAGTACAATGACTAATGCTTGTACTAAGAACTTAGCTTTAGAGTGTATCTCGTCAACACTTAAACTATACCTATGATGATACAATAGTCTTTGCCCTACATGGCTAATCATATAGAATTTATTGTGAATATGGTATTTATGCTATGAACTAGCATTATAAAAAATCATCCTATTGCTTGTACAAAACTATAGAAATGAAATAGAAATATTTTATAGTTACTATGCTTCTATAATAATACATTGATATGTAATTCAAATATTACGATACCTAAGTTCAAACTTGAACTAAATACAATGTGCACTAATATTGCAATGATATGATTTTCAATATGCAATGATATGATTTACATTATGCAATGATATGATTTGTATTCATTTAAACAATGTATTCAAACCTTTGAAAGGCCAAGACTTTAGCAATAGAATGAAGTATGCTATACGACCTAGCTCTTATTCTAAGTATCAATAATGTATGTGATTACATTTCACAACAAACTCGTTAATGAGGTGATGAGTTGACAGGCATTAAATTTGCTAATGGCAGGTTGACAGTGTCTCGTTTGGATATTAATGGTCCTGACCAAAATCCATAGTGGAAAGTGTTTCTGTCAACCCACGTCAGCCATCCACGTGAAGCTTGGTTGAAAAATAACTAGGAATCCTAGCTGTGCATGGTTACCATATCGCTCCTCCTCTAAGTTGTACACGGTAATGTCCATTAGCATGCAGTGTTGGCATTGTCGTGTTGTTGTACTTAATGAGATATCAATGCAATAGTTGCCCGACTTTCAGCATAGCTTGTTGGCACCTTCTTGCTCGTTGATCTTCCCAGATCTTGATCGTTGAATATGAAACCCTAAACCTCATTGTATGTAGTGGTGGAGAGTTTCTCAATCTTCATTTTTTACGTTAGAGTTGGAGTTATGAGGCTGACAGGCTGCTAACATGTAGGGTTTGTAAGAATATCTCTCGGGAGGTTTCGATCCTGTGACCTGTGGGAGGTAGTTTTAAGAGTTACAGGTTTAAACTCTCTGCACTTAACCCACGATACGCCAATTTAGTGATGGGGTTTCTCTTACCAGTGCATTGAAAGTAATTCGGACTAGGTTCGATTCTCATATTTGTGAGAATGGTCTTCTGTGTTAGCTTGTGGTGGCTATCAAATATCATCATACTTCGTCGTTTGTTGGTGTAGTGTGTCAAAGCTCCGAAGTATCATTTTTTTTAACGGTAAGTGTTCGTGACAGTGAAATAATACTGTATTGCTTACTTTGATTCTTGCAATTTCTTGTTTTAACCTTTCACAATGTGTTTTGGCAGGTACCCACTTCGTATGAGATTACTAAACGAAAGCTATGGAGAATGGAAAACCTGCTACTGCTTCCTGGTAAGATCCGGTGGTTCTCGAAACCTCGTAGGTGCCTTTGATGGTGATTTTTGTGTGCCGAGAGTTGGAACCATTCGACTTTGTCTCGGTGATGGCCGAGTGTGAAGTTTCTAAGTCTTGTTTTGTTAATAGCTGTACAGAAGATAATATTCAGTTTCTTTAAGATGCCATTCAGCTCTTTAATGCCTGGTTGTGTTGTCCGAAAGGAACTTCGAACTTTGGTTTATTCTGCTAGATGTTGAGGGTAAAACCCTATGTAGTTTGTTGCTCCACGACCTTGTTTTAATGTTTTTGGTTGATAAGGGGAAAGCCCCGTGTATTGTGGAAACTTGACAGGTCCGTGATGTAATTCTCTATTATATTTTTTAAATGGAAACCAAGAACCTAGGGCTCTCTTGCACTTATAAACAATGGCTCGTTTTTGCAATGGAAAGTTATGTTTTTAAATAATAGTTGAGAACACTGTGTAAAATTGTATTCCTGTACTTCGTTCTCGTTGTTGATAATCATGTTTGGAAAACTGATGAGATAGTTTGACTGTTATATGTTTTCGAAATGGCTATGCCACAATGTTCTATTTTAATTCACGAAAGAAACCCTACCTGTAGCTTTCGATTTGCTATCTGGCTTGTACTGAGCTTTTGTATCTGAGACTTAACCTTTGCAAAAAATGGTTTCAATGTTGTGTATGTGTTTTTACTAGGGTTATGGGCTATCGATAGACATTAGTACAGAATCATGTTTTCTGCTAAGTGGTGAATAATGTCTTGTAGTAGTCTCGAAATGTTAGTTAGGGTTTGGAAAATCCATAGCTATTAGGCTCAGAAAAGAAATGTCTAAATTTTGCCATGAAAGGCTTGAGAATAATATTATGAACTGTGTAAACAGAAATAGGGTCTCTAGTATCTTAGGATTAAATACTACTATGTATATATTCAATAATTGAAATCAAAGGTGAAAGTTAGTGAAGAAATAAAATATGCATAATTGTAATAAATCTATACATAGATTAATTCTTGCAGCTGCTATAATTCTTGAAAATACAATTGCTAGAAAAACATGAAATGTATAATATTGATGTGCATTTGCTTACTATCTGAAATAAATAGAGTTAAAAGAAATATATAGAAGTGTGCAGAAACATACTGTGTTTTTCTTTCATGTATTAATTAAATGAATTCTATACTGCTGTTGATGCTATACTGTAATGTTTTACTGTGTTTAAATATATGACGGAATTTTAACAAGAACATTACTATAATCATGTTTCCAATCAATGGCATTCTGCCTATCACTTATCTTTCTTAATTTACTTCTCTATACTGGAGTACGATGTAGAGAACAGCATGGGGAAAAATATAGTGATGGTTATCGATTCAAATATTTCACAAGGCTTTTTCATTCAGAATCATACTTAGATCAGAACATAAAATATCTTCTTTTGCATGACTGAGTTTAATAATTCTATAATTGTTAACACCCAAAAAGTGCTCACTAGCTCATTTCCCTATTCACATGACCCATTTGTCCACTTTTTCACCATCTGAGCCTCCGAAACCAACAAAAGGTCACCAAAAGACCTTAGTACACCCCTTTTTCCATTAAAAAAGATTATTTTTCCAAGAAAATCATAAAAAACCCTCAAAAAGGGTCCAAATTCCCAAAAATATTAAAAAGGGAATTAAAATATTATTTTTATTCAAAAAAAAGGAAAAAGGAGGGAAAAGTACCTAAACCATGTTGGTCAATACCATTTGGTTTCCACAAAACCACAAATGGTATTCCCCACCACCAAAACCTATAAAAAGGTGGTAGGGGCTCCTCATTTCACATCCATCCATTATCTCATCCTTATGCTGCTGAAATCTCCCTTGAGCATTTTAGCCATTGCAAACCACATTGGAGAAGAGACCATTGGAGATTGGAGTTGCTCATCCTTGGAGCCATTCAACCTCATCATTAGAGGTATTGATTCCGCAAGCACTTGCTTGCCCCATTCTTTCAATACAAATTCATTATTTTACATTATCTTGTTCTTGATTTTAAATTATTTTTGTTATTTGCTTAATATCTTTGCATAGATCCATGGTTAGTCTTGTTTAATTAGTTTATTGTTATTTATTTCCATTGAAACTGCTGCTACTAGTTAGCAGGTGCCCATAGCACTAAGCCTGGTTGCAAAACCGGGCCAACAGTTTTTGGCGACTCCGCTGGGTTTTGAACATTAGATCTCTAGTTTTGTTTTTAATCTTAGTTTTTTATTAGTTTTTAACCTTTAGATCCATAGATCTGCCATCTTAGACAGCAGATCCATTGCTGCTCTAAGTTTTGGCCTCATCTAATGCCATTAACAGCCCAGAATTCTTGATTTTTGGGTTCGTTTTTCGTCTTCCGTGCACGGCTTCCGCCTCGCGGTTTTTAGCTTGACAGTCGCGCGGTCCATCACGGCTTTCGGCATTTTTTTCCGCGCGGTTCACCGCGGCTTTTTTGCCGTTTTCCGCGCTGCACATCGCGGCATCGCGGTCATTTACCGCGCTGCACATCGCGACTGCGCGCCCCTTTTTCGCGCGGTCCACCGCGACATCGAGGCCTATTTGCGCGCTGCACATCATGGCTTTGCAGATATTTTCAACGCGGTCCATCGCGACTGCGTAACCAAAACCCGCGCGGTCCATCGCGACTGTGCGACAGAAACCCGCGCGGTCCATCGCGGCTTTTCTGTAAAAACCCGCACTGCTGATTTTTTCATTCGGCCATTCCGATTTTAAAAATTAATTTTTACTGTACTTTCTGCCCATAGAACATTTTTTACAGTATTAAATTCTGCATATTTTACATCTTTGAAAAAAATTTTACTATTTAAAATGCATATCTAGAAATCTTTTTAAAAATTTTCAAGAAAGTGAAAGAAAGGCTTATTTTGCATTTTTATCTAGGTTAAAATCTTTTCCAGTTTACTTCTTTAGAATTTTGCTCTTAGCAATTTCCTTGAACAAAGAAATCCATTTATTTCTTTTAAAAGTCTATTATTTGCTTTCATAAATCCAAAAAATCCTTTGTTTTTTGAGTTATTTTTTGAAAAGCATTTTAATTCCATTTAGTGAAAAAAGTCATAAATATTTGCTTTTTTATTTTCGAAATATCCTTTATTTTTTGAAAATTTCCTGTAAAGCATTTACTTTTTTCAAGTTCAGTTTACAATACCTCACGTGCACTCACTCGATCACTTAATTGAACTAAGCCTTAAAACGTACCCTAATTTCAACACACTTTTAACCCCACTTGGGGAACACTAAAAGAACTCTTGTAGCTAGGTAGTATTGGGGGGATAGGTGTTCCAATAACACCCCTCAGTTATTACATCTGAGACATAGAAGTTGTCCAATTAGGGAGCTAAAATCTCTTAGTACTTTTTGGCGCGGTCACAACCGGTTTGTGGGAAGGCCTCTCCCTTAGGAGGGTTGAAGTCGCGAGGATGGTTCCGGAAGCCTGAGTGGAATACCGAAATCCATTCAGTAACCGAAGGGCTACCATTCGTAGTTCTCGGGATATCCCTGTATTGGGATATTGCGATCAAAGGACCAAACGGCAGATTTACCTTTTCTTGACGCGTCATGAACGGAGTATCCTAGTAGCCTGTCTTTAGGATTGATTACCCGGTGTCCCTCCCGGTAGGGGGATATCTGGCCATTGTCTCAACAATCATATTGTCTGACTTGGATTTCATCACCTTGCAGAGGATATTGATTGTTCGAGTCACAATACTTTTAGTTAGGTGTTTGCATGATTCAACCCACCTTTGGTCTAGTTACACCTATTTTTTCTAGAAGCCGTTTGCATGTTGGTACTCTGACCATTTGTTGCTTTCCTCCACTTATTGTAGCACAGCTGCTAGAATAAGTGCCTTTTTCTGAGGTTGATTTTTTGGCCTGAGAGCCTTCTTTTTCACTCCCCTTCTTGCACCCTTGGTTGCATTAGGGTTTTGAGTCTTTTATATATATATCACCACCTGATACTTAGACATATTTTTCACACAGAAACCTACTTCTCACCATTGAGAATTTTAGACGCTCTCGTCGTCTACAGGGCGAACTCCCAGAGTTTAGTCCACTTGGCTCTCCACGTCACGAACGCAGAGCCTTATCCCTTGATTCGACACATCGTCAATCAGCTGCACAGTCATCCGATTCTGACACACCTCACTTCACATTTGATTTGGAGGTAGAATCCGAAAACCCCACAGAGTTACCACCAACCACCATTATGGCTGGAACACCATTTGATCCACTCTTTACCAGCACCATAGGAGAGACGTCTACAGACCCTTCTACTACAGTGTCGTCCATGGCAGCAACCATCCCCCTGGGTATGCCCAATATGGGCAACACTCCACATTTAGGAATGCCCAACACAGGGCCATCTCCTGTTATAGGAATTCCCAACACAGGTCCACCACCTGTTATGGGCATTCCCAACATAGGGGTCACACCCCCTCTGGTTCCCACAAACCCTATCCCAGGAATCCCCACTGCTATTCCTAACCCAAGTGTAACCCATGTTGCACTTGGAGGCGCTGGCCCATACTAGACTACACCTATTGGAGGGCACATACCCTCCATACCTAGCATACCTTTAGGTGCTACTGGACCCCACACAACAATGACTAGGCATATCCCAGTTCCAGTCACCACATCTGCTAGCTTACCATACATGGTGAGTCTGAACCTGCCAGACTTAGCTAGGCTCACAAATGACCCCATCAGACACGATCCTGCGTGGCCTCACATGCCCACCAAACTCCCCTCTGACATCCCTAAGTTTGAGGGTAAGACGGGTGAAGACCCCCAGAACCATATCATGTCCTTCCATCTATGGTGTTCCTCCAACTTTATAGTGGACGACTCTGTCCGCCTCCGGCTCTTACAACGCACCTTCACTGGCTCTGCAGCCAAGTGGTATATCGAGCAGCCCCATGGGACGCATGCCACCTTTACCTCCATGGCCTCAACCTTTCTACAGTTCTTTCAGTTACCTATCCGCTATGATGCGGGCGTCGAGATCCTACTGTCTTGCAAACAGAATACGGCCACCCACATCACTGACCATATTCATGAGTGGCGTCGACGCCGGAGCCTCTGCAAAATTAAGTTAGACGACCGTATCTTTTTAGATTGGTTTCTAAAATCCCTCCTCCCACTCATCGCGAAGGATGTGGCATCTGAAAGACCCCAGTCTGAAGAAGAGGCCATCCTCAAAGCCCAACAGTTTGATCTCATCTACGCCCATTCGGGTTATCTATACACAATCATACCAGACGCCCCACGATGCGACTCTTCACGCAGCGATGCACCGGGGGCATCTCATGCCGCCGATGGCATTATTGGCCAAATCACACCCCAAGCTAAACCTTTCAGCATGGTGAGCACCATGCCTGCCCCAGACCTCTCTAGGGCTACATCCAGTTCCGGAGCGACAACTTCTTATGCTCCAACAAACCAGACCCATCACATTCATGGACCCTCTTGTCCACAACATTGCTATGGGCAAGCGCCGTCAGCATATGTACCTCCTACATACTATACTCAACCTACCACACATACCCCCATGCAGTTCCCACAACAGCAGATGCATTACCCACAACCGGCTGCACCAGCTAATCTCGCACCTCCAACAGCTCAGGGGTACCAACAACCCCAACAGGCAGCTGGACCACCTCCAGCTCCACCTGCATACTACCCACCGCAACCTGCTCCCGCACCTGCGGCTCCCCAGAATCCCCCCAATGCTCAAGGGCATGTGTACGCACAACAACATCAGCCCCAATACCAAAATAACCAACGCAACCAGGGTGGGAAACCAAACCGCAGAAGAGGACATAACCGTGGAAACAACCAAAACCATAACCAAGCTCCACAACCTAACCACCCCCCGCAAAACAATAACGCGGCGCCTGCTCATCAGAATCCTGATCGGCCACCTAAACAAGCCAAAAATGCTAATTTACGAACAAACCATCCTTGTTCTATTTGCGGTGTCTATGGCCACTATACACACGCTTGCCCACATCTGGAGTGAGCTCGGCAACTATGGACAGATGATGCCCATCGTCAAGGACAGGCGGCTCCTCAGCCGCCACCCAACCCTCCACCACCTCAACCACAACCTTTGGTGCTACAAAACCCTTTTCCAGCACAAGGAGTGGTGAACACTCAGCCGTTAGCCCCCCCACAGGGAAACGTACAACCACAGCAAATAACTTACGCCGCTCCTGATCAACCCATGTTTGATTCAGGGACTCACCACTTATTGATGATGTCCACTGCCGACGTCAATATCCAAACCCACCGGAACCAGTATGGCCCTACCTCTAAAGCCCCCCCCACCGACAAGGATACTAACGCTCATCCCACCGATCAGCCATTACGGATACCACCTCTTCCACTTGATGGCGCATCTAAAGCACCTCGTTTCCCACTCCGCCGTATCAACAACAACCCCAATGCACGGGCTGCATCAAATTACAACATCGTAGATGACCTAGCTCAATCTCCCGCAGCCATGTCTGCGTTAGAAGTCTTGAAAAACTGTCCTACTCAGCGCAAGACTTTACTTTCCGCCATTGGGGCGATTGACCCAAATGATTCGAAATTGATGACCTTTGATTTAGACCAATCTGAACCACGTCTGCCTTCCACCATAGCAGTCCAAGTTTTTGTTTCTATTCGGAATCTTGTCATCCATCGATGTATCATCGACGAGGGTGCCTCCACATGCGTCATGTCCACATTTGTTTGGCAGAAGTTGGGATCCCCTACTCTCCAGCAATCCACCACTGCATTGCGGGCCTACGACGGCCGGTCAGCTCAACCTCAAGGTTTACTACCCAAGGTCCCCGTCCAATTAGGTGGGAAAACTGTGCTCATTGACATAGAGGTCATTAATGCCCAGCTCGATTATAACCTTTTACTCGGCCGCAGTTACATGTACGCCATGAAAGCGGTCGCCTCATCCGTTTTTCGCACCATGATGTTCCCCCACGAGGGACGCGTGGTCAAAATCGATCAACTCACATACTATGATCCCAATGCCCCCGCAGCACCCGAAAATGTTCTTCCCATGATTGAACAACCAACTTCTAGTGCAACTACCTCCTTGGTCTCTTCTTTGGGACCCGAACTTTATTCAGATACACCAATGACCTCTACATTCTAGGCCATTCCACCACCATCACCGGAGACCCAAGTCGCAAACCTCTATACTCTTTCACAGAATACACAAACATCCGGTAGTCAACCACCATTGATCCCCAGTCACATTGGTGTTACACCCATCCACACCATCCCTTTCCTATTTCCTCCTTCAGGTGTAGTAAGCGCCCCGGTTATGGCTACCCTTAGTCTACCCGGGTTAACATTGGGATTACCCGTGTGGTATATTCCGCCTCCCGTTCGACCGCCGACACCAAACATCATCCTCCAACCGGTACAACCTATTGTCACCACAAATCAACCTCCTCCTGGTGTCGCAATCCCTTCGTCGTCAACGACACCTCCTCCTAGCCTAAATATCCCTTTGTCGTCAACGAATCCTCCCCCTCCTATCAAGCCCACTGGGGGCAGAGGTCCACAACCATACACTGCTATACCACCTCCTAAGGCAGTTAAACCCCCACCGGTGTTTCGAGCTCCCCCTAAATGCTCGTTGTGCGATGAGTTAGGCCATCCAACTCATCAATGCCCACAGTTACCAGCACTCCAAGAGCATATGAATATGTTGGACGATGACGCCGGCATCCCTGTCGTTAGACTTGAGCCACCACCTCAACCTCGCAACAAATCACTGCGCACCAACCATCCTTGTGCCATATGCAGTGTTTACGGCCACTACTCTCACCATTGTCCAGATCTCCCTGACTATAGAGCAGCATTATACGAGTTAAACAATGTCGATTTGGAGATATCTCCTACCGGAATCGAGGAGATCTACCCCCCGCCATCGTCCTCGTCGGAAGAAGTCAATACAATATATATGATTTCAACAACTTTCAAACCAGAACCCCTTGATTTATGGTCTGACTACTTCAATACTGATGAGCAAATTTTGGAGACACTCACTGCACCCGACTATCCTTATGATGATATACATCATCGCTCATACTTCCTCCCGGAAGCATCTACATCCACCGCATATAACCAGCTATCAGTCGAATTGAAAGATTTCATACCCACTAAGGTCGATTGGTTAAAGGACCCCATCCCAGCACCGGATTCCTTTGAAGAAGGGAACATGTCAAACATTTCCCCCACTATACAGATAGACATTTCCACAACACCAGGGAAACCTGAGCTCATCTCGCTGGGCGCATCTTGCACTCAAACAGAAACTCAGGCGTACAAAAAGCTCTTTCAAGAGTTTCGTGATGTCTTTGCCTGGTCCTATACCGAGATGCCTGGTCTCGACCCCGCCATCATCGAACACCACATTGATACATGGCCTGAGGTACCCCCTGTTCGCCAGAAACAGCGACCCATTCATCCTTCCAAACTCCCCGCTGTTAAAGCTGAGGTCGAGAAACTTCGCAAAGCAGGATTCATTTATCCTATTCCGTACACCACCTGGGTGTCGAACCCCGTTCCCGTCAATAAAAAGCAAGGCTCCCTTAGAGTATGCACTGACTTCCATGATTTAAACCACGCTTGTCCAAAAGACAATTTCCCCACGCCATTCATTGACCAACTCCTTGATGAGTGTGCGGGCCATGAAGTCCTATCCTTCATGGACGGGTTTTCCGGATATAACCAGATTCACATCCACAAAGAGGATCAGTACAAGACTGCCTTCACCACCCCATGGGTCACCTTTGCCTACCGCGTCATACCATTTGGCCTAAAAAACGCTGGTGCCACTTTCCAGCTGGCTATGACCTATTGCTTTCATGACTTGGTGCATATCCTCCGAGTCTACCTTGATGACCTCACAGCTCGTTCCCGAAAACGATCAGACCACCTTAACGACCTTCGACAAGTTTTCCTGCGTTGTCGCAAAGATAAAATCCGCTTGAACCCACACAAGTGTGTCTTTTGCGTCCCGACAGGCCGATTGTTGGGTTTCATTGTTTCCCAAGACGGAATCACTGTCGATCCCCTGAAAGTCAAAGCCATCTTAGAACTTCTGCCTCCTCGCACGCTTCGGCAACTCCAAAGTCTACAGGGGCGGTCCAATTTCCTTAGGCGCTTCGTTCCTGACTATGCAACCAAAGTTCACGGTTTCTTACGCTTACTCCGTACCCACATACCCTTTGTTTGGGATGAGCAAGCAGACACGGCATTCGAAGACCTCAATAAAGCTCTCACACAAGCCCCCTTGATATCCCCACCGGATTTCTCTCAAGACTTCACCCTTTATGTCTTGGCATCTGAACATGTTGTGTCCGGAGTTTTGGTCCAAGAAGATGCCTCACACCGAGAGCATGTGATTTATTACGTCAGCCAGACCTTGTCTGGCCCACCTCTGCATTACCCATATGAGGAAAGATTAGCCCTAGATGTAGTCTTTTCCGTACAAAAATTGCGACACTACATCCTACTCAGTCATACCACGGTCGTGGCCGACTCCAACCCCATGGTCTATCTCCTCACCCGGCGGCTCCTACAAGGTCGTGTTGCTAAATGGGTCATTATCCTCCAGGAATATGACCTCACTTTCAGAACTCCCAAAAGCACTAAAGCCCTCGCGCTCGCTCACCTCATCACGGACCTCCCATCCTCTTCAACATCACCCGTTATCCAAATGGACTTGATTGACGAGCATATCTTCATCATTTCGTCTGACGACCCTTGGTACGGAGACATTTTGACTTACCTTCGTACGCAAAAATTTTGACCACACATCGATCGTGATGGACGCCCTCGCATACGACACCACGCCCCCCGATACCTCCTGATAGGGGATGTACTTTACTGACGCGGCGTTGATACCATCCTGCGCCGCTGTCTATCCCATATTGAAGCAGAACAAGTCCTCAATGATTGTCACAGCGGTGCCTGCGGAGGCCATTTCTCCGGCATGGCAACCGCCCAGAAAATCATTCGGGCAGGTTATTTTTGGCCATCATTGTTTACTGATTGCATCACCGCAGTCAAGCATTGCCAGAACTGCCAACTATTTGCCCCCAAAGCAAGAACCCCCCCCCGCCCCCCTTCATCCAGTCATCACCGTTGGACCATTCTGCAAATGGGCCATCGACTTCCTCGACTACAACCCCACATCAGCCGGCGGTCACAAACACATCGTTGTGGCTGTATATTATTTCACCAAGTGGGAAGAAGCCATGCCGACCTATAATTGCAAAGCCGACACTGCAGCACGGTTTTTCTTCAACCATGTTATCGCTCGTTTCGGAGTACCACAGTAACTAGTCTCTGACCACGGCTCTCACTTCGAAGATGCCGTCTGGAAGGAATTATCAACCATGTTGAAATTTGAACACCATTTATCCTCTGCTTACTATCCCCAAGGAAATGGCCAAGTCGAAGCGATCAATAAAATTTTGAAGACCATTCTCCAACGCACTGTAGACAAGCACAAATCCAATTGGCACCACATGCTTTTCCCGGCACTATGGGCCTACCGCACCTCAACCAAAACTGCCACCCGGTTTCACCCCTTTCCATTTAGTTCACGGTGTCGAATCCGTCCTCCCTATTGAGTGCCAAATCCCAGCCTTACGTATCGCCGTTGAACTCCTACCGGACACTTCCCCGATCGAGCAACGTTTACTACTCCTAGAGCAGGCCGATGAAGATCGGCGCACAGCCATTCAAAACATGGAAGCAGCTAAACAACGATCGAAACTTAGTTACGACAAACACGTCCACCCGAGAACCTTTTCTGAGGGAGACCTTGTCCTTGCTTACGATCAAGCTCATGATAAAACCGGAAAGGGAAAGTTCGTGTCTATGTGGCAAGGCCCCTATATCATACACACCTGCCTTGGGCAGGGGGCTCACATTCTGACCGATTCAGAAGGCAATCCCCTACGCAACCCACGCAATGGGTTGTACCTTAAAAGATTTTACCCATAGAAAATCTGATGGACACCATCGTCCATTTTAGTATAGGCGTACTTTCTTTGTTCAAAAAATAAAAATAAAATTCAAAAAACCTAAAATATTTGTTTTTCTTTGCATGACCACAGATGGAGCCTTTTCCACTCTGCCATGTCGGTTTCGCTAATGGTGCAAGCCGTTGGTCTCCCAATCTCGCCTCCGCAGCTTGGGTAATATACTCCCCTTCACGTAAGTTAATTCACATTGACGGAGTATGTTTAGTAGCCGCTACTAATAATCAAGCTGAATACGATGCCGTGACTGGTCTCCTGGCCGCTGCTCTCCAAATGAGCATACGTCACCTCAACGTTTACTTGGACTCACAACTCCTAGTTTCCCAGCTCAACAATGATTACCAGGTACGCGATCCCTGTCTTTTCAGAAAATTCCTGTGCACTAAACAAATGGTTAGACAGTTTGAATCCATTTCATTCACACATGTCCCAAGACACCTCAATAGTGTAGCAGATAAGATGGCCAACAATGTCCTCGACTGGCACACCAATCACATCATGTCATATCCATAAACAAAATGCATCCACGTGCATAACATGTGCCTCCACAGGCATAAAAAAAATAAACAAAATGCATCCACGAGCATCACATGTGCCTCCACGGGCATAAAACAAACAACCAAATAATGCATCCACGTGCATAACATGTGCCTCCACGGGCATATATAAATCAACAAACATACTGCATCCACGTGCATAACAGGTGCCTCCACGGGCATATACAAAAGACAAAGGTGCATCCACGTGCATACACGACAATATATCCAAATATATATCCACATATATATATAAATCAAATAGTCAACATGTCATAAGTGCCCTCAACACCCGATATACAAAAAATACATCTGTCATACAAAAAATGCTTCCCCATATGCTCATCAGCATTTGGGGGCAGATACAGTATCGTCTACTCAGCTGGATCCCGAGGATCCTCAGGCTCCTCCTCCGGCTCCTCCTCCGAATCCTCCTCCGCTGGCCCCGCCGGGTCATGACGAGCCCGAACTCTCCGCTCTGCCGGCCCCGCTGGATCGTCCCGCACACGTATCCTCCCCTGAGCCGGCCCTACCGGATCATCCCGTCTATCATCCCTGTGCCTCGCCACGAACACCGCTGTCCTCAATAGGAGCGACTGCCACTCAAGCGGCGCATTGAAACAACCCTGCAAAATACCCCGATCCAGGTCTCTCCAACCATCCTCGGGAATCCCAGCTAGGATCTGGGCAAAAGTCTGTCGGACACCATCTATGGCGTCATCACGAGGGCCAACCCCTCGCCCACGAGCTGCAAATCCTCCACCACATGGAGGAGGTACAGGTACAGGTGGATGGGCGACCACCATCGCCCGCCCCTGCCGAGCCACGTAGTCAGGCGGTGGCACTGGACCCACATCTGCACAAAGCAAGTAAGCCATCACATACTATAGAACAATATCATCAATGATAAATCATACAGCATATGATATAATATCAAATAAAACACAAAACATACCGTCTAAACTCCAGGCCTGTCCTGGGGCATGAGGCATCTCTGGGTCACCTCGGTAATCCATGCCGGCATAGGGATAGTCCTCAATCACCAGAGGCATCTGCTCCCACAGCCTCATGGCACACTCCACCGCCAACAGTTGCTCAATGCCCTATTGATCCCTCTCTGAGACAACATCTGCACCACATTGACACCTCTAAGTTAGGGGTCATAATAGATTACCTCGACCCTGGGATAAGGGGCATGATCAATCATTTTGACCCTACCCCATCACATCTATCTCAGCACGTCAATGAACCCATCGTTCAAACCAACACATATGTGATCCACAATCACAAACCCCATGCACATCGCATGGGGGCAGGTCATTAACCCTGCTCACTTTTTCATATGCATGATCTCAACCATTTTTGAGGTCACATATCACTTGTATATTTGATTTGATTTGGTACACCTAATATTCTTCCCCCGCGGGTAATCATTTCTCCCCACCATTGCATCCTTGGCTTGGTGGGCTCACCTTTATTTACAACCATTTTTTAACTTAGTTATTTCCTTTGACCATTCCGGAGTCCTTATGACCTTCATTTTTCGCACCATGTGCACCGCCGGATTCATATTTTCGTGCCCGTGATGATGCTTGAGATCATTTCTCGCTCTCACCAGGACCAATATCAACATTGTGTCCCGACACCTTGTCACCTCGGTTTGTGTGCCACATCGGTCGTAGCCCGTTTTTGATATACCTTATATCGCCGGATTCAGTTTTCCGCGCTCTTGATGATGCTTGAGATCATTTCTCGCTCTCACCTCTAGATTTTCTGGGCATTTTTTCCGTGCCCCCCGTGTCACCTCGGTTTGCGTGCCACATCGGCCGTTCTCAGTTTGGGGCATACCTTATATCGCCGGATTTAGTTTTCCGCGCTCGTGATGACGCTTGAGATCATTTCTCGCTGTCACGTCCTGATTTTCAGGGCATTTTTTCCATGCCCCCTTGTCACCTCAGTTTGCGTGCCACATCGGCCGTTCTCAGTTTGGGGCATGCCTTATATCGTCGGATCCAGTTTTCCACGCTCGTGATGATGCTTGAGATCATTTCTCGCTCTCACCTTTCGATTTTTTGGCCATTTCTTCCATGCTCCCTCGTCACCTCGGTTTGCGTGCCACATCGGCTGTCCTCCGTTTTCGACGTGCCTTATATCTTCGGATCCAGTTTTCCGAACCGATGACGATGCTTGAGACCTTTTCTCGCCCTCATCAATCCACTTTTGTTCGGTATAATTTTACCCCTTTTTTGGGGCCGAGCAACCCCTTTTACGAAAAAGGCACTTAGGGAGTTTCTGTTAAGCTCTTTTCTGACTCCTAAAACAATGAAAAGATTGCCGAGCAACCTTGCTTCCTTTCATGCTCGTTAAACATATCTGAAAGGGCATCTACCTGGTATAAGTTTACCCCTTTTCTGGACCCTGTAGACTAATTACGAAAAAGGAATACTCTAGTCACATCGGCTAGAAGAGTTCTCCATCTGCATAATTTTATGCTTTTTCGGGCCTTGGAGACTAAACTACGAAAAAGAACACCAATAGAGTCCACTTACCGTTTTCAGACTCTCTAAACATGAAAGCAACCATGAGCATAAGCCGTCCTGGGCTCACAAAATCCACAGGACCGTACCATTTCAGAGCACACTTTTATCCCTTCTTGGAGCTCATTAAAACTACGAAGAAGGAATCAATGGTGCCTCTTGGTGCCACGACAGATCACATCTACTCATTAGGCAGCTTCCCCATTTTGGTCGCCTTTGTTTAGAGTATTCTGCAGTATGTCACCTTGATAATCCCTCGACAGCACCTATCAGCTCGTCCTCCCCCCCAGAGTCAATACATACCATTCAGTCAAAGCAATGATCCCCACACCTACAAGTCAGTTCACCACGCTGCCAGGTCAACCATCTCATCATGCTCTAAACAAAGGAAGTTTGAGTCTACCCATTTTTTGACCCATTAATTTCCCATTCCCACAAGTATGTCAGTCCTACCATCAGTACTACAACACTTCAGTTTTACACCTCGTGCTCCTATCAAGGAAACATCATTGCCTTGTTAGTTGCTGGTCTCCCTCTGTCGACGACAACCACATTGATTCCAGAGGATAGACCTAGAGGTCCCTGTGTCTTGGACTCATTACCATTTATGATGAGTGCCTATGAATCATTTCGAGAGGAATCCTCAGTGCCTCTCTGAATGGTTGTTTCTCACATGCTCGACTTCAACACCTTGATCGCATCGTTGAGACTCGCACAGGGTATTGGTCCGTTCAGTTATTAGTCGAAGACCCCGGATACCACCTGACTCCTCCACATTTGAGAGTCTACCTATGTATACAACCAGTTACATTTTTCTATAGATATCCGGGTTGCGTATGGCGACAGTATTCAGATGTACCCCAGTTTTATACTCCCTCGAGTATACAGATACAAATACTTCCCAGAGATGGCTCACAGTCATTAAGTCCATACAGATGATTGAACACCTTCAGTTTCAGCAGTTCAACAGTTATTCCAGTGTATCAGTTATTGAGATCAGCCATGGTCATGAGTATATCCCACAATAATGTCCCCTCTGGACCATTATGATGTACCAGTATATTTCTTTACGTATTAGATCCCCCTTCTTGGGACTAATTGTTTTGTATATGTCTTGATACGAGCATGGGAATGCCCGCCTCGTCCTTCATCAGAGATTATACCTCATTCATATTGAGGCCATGTAATATTTTTTGTTTTTGCAGCTTCCAAGGGCCGTGGCTCCAGTCTCCAACCGGTCTCTTCTCTCCCCTAAAACCCCAGAAAAAGACAAATGAACTATGATGTCTATCGGCCATACGATGAGCTCCTGCCCTCACACATCAGGGGGCAATCTGTTAACACCCAAAAAGTGCTCACTAGCTCATTTCCCTATTCACATGACCCATTTGTCCAGTTTTTCACCATCTGAGCCTCCGAAACCAACAAAAGGTCACCAAAAGACCTTAGTACACCCCTTTTTCCATTAAAAAAGATTATTTTTCCAAGAAAATCATAAAAAACCCTCAAAAAGGGTCCAAATTCCCAAAAATATTAAAAAGGGAATTAAAATATTATTTTTATTCAAAAAAAAGGAAAAAGGAGGGAAAAGTACCTAAACCATGTTGGTCAATACCATTTGGTTTCCACAAAACCACAAATGGTATTCCCCACCACCAAAACCTATAAAAAGGTGGTAGGGGCTCCTCATTTCACATCCATCCATTATCTCATCCTTATGCTGCTGAAATCTCCCTTGAGCATTTTAGCCATTGCAAACCACATTGGAGAAGAGACCATTGGAGATTGGAGTTGCTCATCCTTGGAGCCATTCAACCTCATCATTAGAGGTATTGATTCCGCAAGCACTTGCTTGCCCCATTCTTTCAATACAAATTCATTATTTTACATTATCTTGTTCTTGATTTTAAATTATTTTTGTTATTTGCTTAATATCTTTGCATAGATCCATGGTTAGTCTTGTTTAATTAGTTTATTGTTATTTATTTCCATTGAAACTGCTGCTACTAGTTAGCAGGTGCCCATAGCACTAAGCCTGGTTGCAAAACTGGGCCAACAATAATGCATAAACATTTAACTGTAAACAAAAGTAGGAACAGTAAAACCTGGTTGATTGTAGGAGAAACAAACAGCCCAAGGAACATGTTCACCCAACCTATTCCTAAAGACATCCAAGTTACTTGCCTTAGGACCCGTGAGCCTGTTCATTGAACCACAGGGAGGAAGATTCTGTAGAAGCCTTAGTACACCAACTTGCAATAGAATATAGATTGTCCAGTCATCAATACTCAGCAGTCAAAGAGACCTGCACCAGCACCTTTGGTTTTCCTTCTCAATATAATTAGTAGACTTATAGTTGCACTCTCACCTAGCCTCCCTATTCGAATCTATCAGTGATCACCTGATGCACGTGAGGAATATTTATGCAGAAAATAATGTAAGGAGATGCCTGCCCAATCCGAATTGCCTTATGTAGGCTACCTAGGCCTTTTAGTGGTTAACTGGTCATTAATGAGCTACTTGCTCTCTTCCACCCACTTGGGGGATAATGCCACAATTTTAGGGGTAGTTGTCCCATAACCAACAATTAGTGGTGAATTGCAAATGCTCCCATCTGTCCCATACCTTCTAACAGCTTCCATTCCTCCTAGTGGGTTAGTGAACACTCATTTAACAATTCCCTTAGGTGTTTGTCTCCTACTTTAATTTATTAAATAATAATAATCAGTAATTACAATTATCCTTGACCAAACTTGGTCATAATTACAAAACTTTGTAATTAAAATTTAACATAAAGTATTTTGCAAATAAAATAATATTCTCAGGATTTAGGTAGGTGACACTGACGATGTCGCTAAGAAAGGACAGTTAGCGATAACTCTGCGAGGTCATGCATTAGATTGGTTTATGAAGCTTGTTCTAGTCCCTACAGGAGCCCTAGAGAAGTCACTGGATGAGATTCGGGATGGGCTGATTGCAAAATTCAGGAAACCCAAGTCCGATGCTCAATAGATTACGGAATTGAAAGAAATTAAGTAGTATCCCAATGATACAGTGTGGGATTTCAAATAGCTATTCAAGACGCTGATGGCAAGGGTTAGTTTCGATATGAGCGTCGTCCAACATAAAGAGTGGTTCATCGTGGAACTGCTACCACATATTTGGATGCCATTAATGCAACAAAACATCTCGACGTCCAGTGAAGCTCTGGATATTGTAATGCGATTAGAGGCGTCGTCGATTGGAGAAAATGCAACCGTGATGTCGTAGATACAAACACAGCTCGCTAACTTGACTGTACAGCTGCAAGATTTGAAGAAGGGCAAGGAGTAGCGCGACGAAGTATGGTGTACGCGGTGTTGAGGAGAAGGGAATACGAAGGACAATTGCCCAGATTTCCACAATTATTTGGTTTCAGGAACGAACAATTCGTTGAATGGTGGTAGCATGTTGTGGTGTCGCGTCTGCCATGTATATGGGCACAACCATGAAAATTGCCCATATATGCAGAAAATGGTCACCACCCTGAGGAATATTTATTGTACATTTTGCAAATCGGTGGGTCATGATGACAAGGATTGTCATGCAAACGGGTTTCTACAAGAAAGAATGTGTGATGTGTTCTATGTAAAGGACGACCAGCATGTCGTACAACAGCCGCAACCGCAGGTAGCCCAACCGCTACCTCAACCGCAGATGCAGTTTGTACCACAGCAGCAACAACCGGCACAGTTCATGTCGCAATATGCTCTGATGCATATGGCTCCACAACAACCACAGTATGTACAACAACTGCAGTGTGCACAGCAAGGGAAAGGAATGAAACTGGCACTAATGCAGCAACAGTACTAGTAGAAAGGAGGATTTCGAGGAGGATACCGGGGAGGACGTGGTGGAGGATTTGGTCGTGGAGGAGGACGAGTTGGTCGTGGACCTATTCAATGTTATCATTGCGCAGTATGGGAACACTACCAACGAGACTATCCACTACTGCAGAATCAATGCACGTTCTGTTTTGTTAATGATCAAATGGTTGAGAAATGTCCACAGTTGATTGCATGATGGCAAGCAAGAAATACTCCCCAGTTGCAGAACCAACCCGAGGCACAGCAGCCTGCCCAGAACCAAGTGCAGCAACCAGTACAGAACCATAATATGCGGCCAAATCAAAACCAGAACATGAACCCACCAGGGAATCAACCACTGAACCAGACCCTGGGTGCGAATATCGCGATAATCTTTGCAGAGCCAAGACCATAAGATGATTTTGTTGTGGTAGTCACTCGCGGCGGAAAGACAACTAGAGTGGACAACTCAATGATCTAGTTAGCCAGACAAAAGAAGGTATCATTTGAAATTGATGCGGAGCGGGAGACGTTTCTTCAAGCACGACGTGCACTAGAAAAATACCGAGGTAAGGTTGTTGTGTACGACATGCCCTCCACTTTTGATGCTACTTCAAAGGCTGGCCCATCGCAACGGTCCAGCACACTTCGAGCATTTTTGGAACATTGTTTTTTCTTGGCAAAGGACCTCAACGCTCTTGCTGCGATTGAAGCTTTGTTGTGACGACCAACCCAAGATCGACAAGAGCTCGTGGTTAATTCCCTACAATGACGGAAGACAGGTAAGGAGATGCGGATGAATATTCAAATTGGCGATTACGACGTTGATTCAATTATTTTGGATCTTGGTTCGGATGTCAACATCTTGACCAAGCAAGCTTGGCAGAAGATGGGGAGCCCCCCATTGAGCTAGTCTCCTGTACAACTCCAGTTAGCTAATCACGCTAAGGTGACAACGATTGGGAGAGTTCCACGAATGGTGGTGGACATTGAGGGAATGAAAACATATGCCGACTTTGATGTAATAGAAGTAGTTGAGGGAGGAAGCTCTTATCCAACACTACTGGGGATTGGATGGGCTAATGATAGTGGAGCTATAATCAACTTCAAGCGATGGATGATGACTTTTGAAAATTGCTATCTCAGAGTTATCGCCCCGTTGGATCCGGCTGAAGGACGCCGCTACATAGAGCCAGTGAAGGACGACGATCCCAGCGGATGGGACCATGCATTCAATATCTCTGAATATTATATCCATTCGACTCCCAATGGTGAGCTGGGATGGTGCAGTGACAGCTCTGCATCTTCCGACTCTGATGATGCGCTAGAATATTGGCAGAACCGCTTGCACGAGGTATCGCTCCGTAAGTGCGGTTGATCACACAATCATTATGCCGTGTCGCAATTGAAACTGTTACACTACCAATATACGAAGGACTTCCTGGCTTATCTGACTTTCTAACAGAGTTCAAAGAACGAGTTTCTGAACCACAGCTGTTGTTGGCATTGAACAAAGCCATGAAGGCTGCTCCAGCAACGCTGGTGGGAAACACACAAGGCATCAATTGATGGATGGTCGAAATGCAGAAGATTGATGATGGTACGCTTTGGTGATATCGAGGTCTATCACACTGGGAAGTATGCTGGTCAGAACGATCTTGGTGATCACTTGATGGAGTGTCAGCAGTTGTGGGTATCATGACCAAGAGATGAATGGGTCCATGCTTTTATCCATATGTTGGATGAGATGCCACGATATTGGTATACTGCAGCTGATTTACGAGGGGAAATTTCCACTTGGCTGGAGCTCGTAGTGTGTTTTACCCATACATTCAGTTTTACGGACGCCGATCCAGAAGTCAATAATGCATTACAGCTCATCTGCGATGTAGTTCTGTAGGTGGTCCCAGTGGAATATCCTTCGGATCCGCATACGCACTGCCAGATGTAGTCCCTCATGGAATGCTTCAATGTTAGTGGTGGTCTAGAAGATGGTGATGACCCACGGAATGTGAATATCCCGGAATCAGAAGGAAGTTGGGCTATGGTACCACCTAATGCGCCAAGTGATCCGATCAGTCGGCCGCTAAAGATTCGAAAGATTAACATTGGGGCAGAGGACAATCTGAAGTTGGAAAATGTCGAGGATTACTGGGATGATGAGCTGATAAGCAAGGTCAGTGATTTGCTCCATGAGTTTCAGGATGTATTTCACACAAAGTTTTATGACATGAAGGGGATTCTGGGCGACTTAGGGGAAATGAAGATTCCATTAAAACCAGATGCTAAGCCGGTCCGATAGCGACCATATCGATTGAATCCGCGACATAAGGAGAGGGTTAAGGTAGAATTGGATCGCATGTTGGATGCCGGTATCATTGAACTAGTCGAGGAGTCAGAATGGATTAGTCCTATGGTGGTACAAGATAAGAAGACTGGAGAGGTGCGCATTTGCGTTGACCTCAGGAAGCTAAATGATGCATGTTTGCATGATCCATTCCCAACCTCGTTTACTGACGAAGTGCTCAAATGTGTGGGTGGCTAGGAGATGTACTCTTTCACAGACATGTTCTATAGCTACCATCAGGTCCTCATTGCCAAAGAAGACCGCCATAAGACAACTTTTGTTACTGAATGGGGTTGCTTTCAGTACACCATGATGCCATTCGGCTTGAAGAATGCACCTGCGATATTTTCATGGGTTGTCATTGCTGCATTCAAATATTTCATTCAGAATGTTTTACAGGTATACATGGATGATTGGACGGTCTATGGTTTGGTCCATGATCATCTGACGAATCTGCGGTTGATGTTGGAGCGATGTCGGTAGCACCAGATATTGTTGAACTTAAAGAAGTGTATCTTATGTGCACCGTTTGGAATATTGTTGGGTCATATTGTGTGTAAGAAAGGCTTATTGGTCGACCCAGCAAAGATTGCGCTTATTCTGAGTTTGACACCATCGACTACTGCTATGCAGTTATGGGCGACGTTGGGACACACAGGGTATTATCGCAAGTTCATCAAGGGTTATGTTGCGATTACTGCCCCTATGCAGAAGTTGTTGAAAAAGGATGTGATATTCCAGTGGAGCCCTGAATGTCAGGATAGCTTTGAGACACTAAAGACGAAGATGGCTTCGACGCCGATATTAGTATTTCCTGACTAGAGTAAGGAGTTCCATGTTCATGTTGATGCCTCATCGATCGCACTGGGAGTCGTGTTGGCCCAACCTGGAGAGGGGGATCTTGATCACCCCATTGCGTTTTCCAGCCAAAAATTGCCATCTGCAAAAAGAAACTACACTACTACGGAGAGGGAAGGTATGGAAATGGTTTACGCATTGCAGAAGCTTCGCCATTACTTACTGGGAGGCCATTTCAAGATGTTTACAGATCATTCTGCATTAAAATACCTGGTCAATAAGCCTATGTTGGGGGGGAATATCTGTTGATGGCTAATTCTGTTTCAGGAGTTTGATTTTGAAGTAATTGTGAAACCAGGGCGGTTAAATGCTGGCCCGGATCATCTCTCCCGGATTGAAATAGGGGAGGATCCAACTAACATTGAAGATGGGTTTCCTGATGCGTAATTATTTAAAGTTGGAATTGCTGATGGATATTTTGAAGAAATCATTCAGTTTCTGGTGACAGGTACCGCACCACAAGAATTCACCACTAGTCAGAAGAAGCAGTTGGTAGTCAAGGCTGTGGACTTCCAGCTAATTGCAGGAGCACTATACAAGGTGGGTGCTAATGAGATATTAAGATGGTATGTCTTGCCACATGAGCAAGATCAGATCCTTTCCGAAGCACATGCAGGAAAACTGGTGACACTCAAAGTAGCCATGCACACAATACCGCCAATGGAATAGGTCGCAAAGTCTCAGGACTTAAGAGAATTGCAGCAACGGGTTACCAAGGCTGATGAGTGCTAGAAGAAGCATGTTGCGCAGTTGGCATAGTGTCAGGATGTCAGGGGCCAGTTTATGACCAAGGAAGGAGAAAGCACTTTAGGTAGTACAGAAGGGTCGTCAATAGGTGATGGCAAAGCTCACTGCACATCCATCTGCAGAAGATGTGGTCGACAGTTAGTTGGTGGCTACGAACGTCAAAGAAATGGTGATGATAGTCGGGCAGTAGTACGAATACTTCAAAGTGAAGACCACAGATTTGACCATGTCCAGTTGAAGTGGCTCTAGGGAAAGCCACAAGATTGTGTTGGGGGCCTGTTGGCAGGCGGTTTGGTAAGGTAGAATCGTAGCATCAACGATGCTACGACACATCAGACGAGGTCACGGAAGGAAGAAGGCTCTATTATTTTATGTATTTTTTGAGTCGGTAGTACCGCAATAGGCGGGTTTTTGGGTCATTGGACCAGATGAGATGTAATTTTGAGTTAAGTATACCGCAATAGGTGGGTTTTTTGGGTCATTTGGACCGTGTCAATTAGATTTTGGTCATTTTTCCAGAGAAGTTGTTAGTAAGTGGACAAGCATTGTAAAGGCGGAAGCCTATTTATAGTCAAAGAGTCATATGTCTTGGATAACTTTTGGGAACTGTTAGAGCTGAGCCAAGCATGATCTTTGGATGTTGTTTATGCACATCTTTGGCTCTGTTTGTGAGATCAAGTATTATTTCTGAGATCTAGTTTTGTGGAGATGTTGTATCAGGATTTTTCTGAAGCAATATGACATGACGGAACCGTTTGGTGAAATCCTTTGTGTACCTTCTCTATTAATGCATGTTGCGATGATTTATTACTGCAGTTAATACTTTAATGTTATACTTGTCGCGATGAATGTTTCTGTTGAATAATGCTATGAATACGAATGATGTTAATCTTGAATGCATAGATCTGTCTTGAATGCTTCGATGAATAAGTTAAGTAAGCAGATGCCACAACATCCTCTTTCATTCGGCGGAAACATGGTTATGTCCACTCTCCCTTGATCGCCTCGGGTGAGACCTCATCTGCTTTGCAGGTGTTGCTGGGCAGGGTAAAACCTGTCCGGCCCGGTGGTCAGGGAGATCGCGGTGGGTTGGTGTCGACAGTGATGGGAACCCCTGTCAACTTGGTTTGAGTCAACAATCCCACCTATATGCCCAATGTTAGAGATGTGACGGTTTATGCTGGTTTGAAACATGCTAATAAGTGCATGAAACTACATTGAAAGAGGGTCCAATGAGATATACAAGTTCATAAAGAAATTGTAAAGCAAAATTAAAATATTAATAATAGTCTCATACTTTGTTGTTGAAATGTGTATGTGCATTAGTATTTGGTTTTGGTTGTTCTATATCAAGATTTTGTAGAGCCTCTATTACCTTAATCAATTTATAAGTAAGCTTAGTTTGTTAGCCTTTGGGTTGGGTTAACTCAAGGATTTTGGTTTGTTAGCCTCTAAGGTTGGCTTAAGCGATCTTGGTCCCTAAGGATTAGTTCAAGCAAGTTTGGTTTGTTATACTTGAGGGTTAGTTAATCCTCTCTTAGTTAGGCTCCATAAACACGGACCAAGTTTTATTCTTTTTACCATCGGAGAAGTATTTAGAGGGTTTTTAGCCAAGTTATTCCTTGAGAAAAAATAAGCTTGCTTTGTTGTTGTCCAATGTTCTTACTAAATGGTTCTATGTAACCACTCTTATTACTTATTACGATTTTGAATAGTGTGAATTAGTATTTGTTAATGATTATTCTATATTAAGTTTGCAATGAGTTTTTATTACTTTAATCCATTCATAAATAAGCTTGGTTTGTTGTTACCTAGGTTTGTTTACTAAACAATTGTATGCAACCCTTTCTTCATTGCTTATTATAACTTTTGACATTATTATGGATAAACAAATGAAGATTGAACATATTTCCTTGATTAATTTCATGTTAACATGTGTAAAATAATGAATAGATTGGCTTCTTGGTAAACCTTAAGTACCAAATAGACTTGACATAATTGGCTTCTTGGTAAACCTTAAGTATCAAATAAGATGACATAATTGTTGGTGGAATCTGAAAGTTTTATAAGGCTATAAAAAAAACACATTACATAAGTTTTTGGGATAGGCAAGTTGGTCTAGTATTTAAGGTTCACCTTGTGTTCCCTATATATACGACATTTTAGCATTTTGAGATAGAAAACCTAAGCTTTCTTCATATGTAGTATTTAAGCACATTCTTTTGTAATTCAAGTTGGTATTTGAAGACAAAACATTTGTTGAACATTGCTTTAATATGTTAAAGAGAAATAAATTAATTTAATGAAAAAAAAGATAATTGTTATTTTACTAATTCAAATATTTATCCGATCAAATTGTTAAGATTGTTTTATTAGATTAAATATTTACTCCATCAAATCATTAAGATTGATTTATTAGTTCAAATATTTACTACATCAAAACATCAAATTAACAATGAAGGCATTGTCATGTTGATAACCTAAGGCATGTTCATGTTGATAACCTAATGTTCATGAGAGGGTCCTTGAATCGTACAATGGTCTATCTATATCATGAAGATGAACAAGCAATGATTCCCTTGAGAAAAGGGATAACATCCTCGAAAAGAAATACAAAGATAAGTGAGTTGTAATACTTATTTTGAATTTGATAGTTAAATTGTATTTTTTTTAAAAAAATTGGTATATTAATTATTGAAATAAAGAGAATTATATTTGTGAATTTATGCTTTTGTTGAGCCCTATTGTAATGAGTTTTCCTTGATTCTTTCGAAATAGCAGGAAGGTGATTTTTTCGCTAAATAAAAAAAAGAGAACTATATTTGTGAATTTATGGACTTACCTATATGACTCGAATTTGGTTCCAATTGGCAAAGGTTTTAGTTTTGACTCAGTAAGGTTGGTAATTGTCCATCCTCATGGTTAAGGATGAGGTGGAAAACATAGTGGAGATGTGAAGTGCCCCATATCACCCTTAACATACCACCCCATTAGTAATGTTAATGTTAAAAAGAAATATTTTATTCCATTCATTATTTAATGTAAGTCATGTAAATTTAAAATATATGATTGATAAATGAGAAAAAAAGGAAAAATAAAATAAAGTAAAATGGAGAAGACAAAAAAGAAATGGAGGGTGTGGGAATTTGAATGGTTGGGGAGGATTTACCTATCCCCGTGGCCAACCATCCATCTATTTACCCTTTATCCACAAAGGGGGAGGGACGCACATAAAGATTCTATAACCTGCACATTGCTAATTAAGAAAGAGTTGGGATGATTCTTTAAAATGTTGGTTTTCTTGATTGGATTTCCAAGATAAAAGTTATTTGTCCCAATGTGATGGATTCTCTTTATTGGATGAAAATGCTATTTATATATGTTAGTGTTTGCTTCTTTTTATATTTAAATGATTTCCATATGTGTTGGTTAATGATAAAAAAATTATATACAATAAATATGTTGGATAACTATATATCTATGTATATACAAATGTATGAACTATGTTTGATATTGGGTTTTGAGTATGTTTAAGCTTATTGTAATGAGACCTTCCACTACGTATTTATTATCTCATGTTCGTTCATTTGTTGTTTAATTTCCCGTTGTTAGTAAAATCCTTACACTATTGTATTGTTCATTGTATAAACATCTCGTTGGTGTAATGAAATCTATTCTTATTGTTAGAATATTAAAAACTCATCTAGACTTAGGATATAAGTTATTGTTCATTTTTTATACTTTCTTAGGTGTTTGACTAGGTTGTTGGCCCCATATTTCCTTTTTAGGCTCGCGACTTGTCACCATTGTCCACATGAGAGACCTCATATAGATTCTACTACTTTTATGACTGTCCATAATTGTAAGAGTGCACTTCCTGCTTTTACACATATTTGTCCTTTTTTTCTGCTTTTCAGTGGATAAGGATAAAGTTAGGTGCTTTTATGGACTTCCAGTTGTCTACTTTTTTTCCAACACATCCTCCATATTTTTATCTCCAAAATCCATCATATTCTTTTTCATCATTCATTAGCTACAATATTTGATTTAGCTAATTCGTGAGGTTCTTGACTAATTTGGAAAGTGAAGTTGCCACTATTGGGGGTTTTTTGCCTTTTAGTAAGCCTTCTTTTGTGATATTTTCAAACTTGCCTCCAAGGAACTCAAATTATTTCTCAATTATGTATTATATATTGTATTTTTTATTGTTGAATTACATAGAGATGATATTTACATCAATTGAGTTCTGTCTCTCATGGTTTTGTTTCAATATTTCTTCTTATCTTTGCATATCTCTAAATAAATTCTTGTGATGAATTCTTTGTTTCTAGAAGTTGGCTGATTAGAATTCCTGCATGGTATCAGAGCTGGTAGCTTGATCAAATTAGTCTTCAAGTATAATCTTTTAGAGAGTTTGTTTTGCACGTACTGAAGATTAAATGAAAGAAAACTATTATTGAATAAGAACTCAAATATTTCCATCTCTCATCATTGTTCTCCTCTCATACTTTAGATACTGAGGATTCTCTGCAAGATAATGATCTAATGGTTATTGGGAAGTCTATCATGCAGTGTGAAGTTGTTAGTTGCGCTCTCACTTCCACTGTCGAGGCTTCTAATTCGAATTCTAAATATCATCAGACAGTTGTTGCAACTCATTCACACTCAAAGCCTCTCTTTGAGTTTATTTTGGTGTGTCATTGGATGTTATAGAGGAAGAATTATTGTATGGATTTGCTGCATTCACTCTTATTGTCATGCTTCTCGTCCACTACATGATTATGGTGGCACCTACTTTCAGATTTGCACAGAAGATGGAGGACATCATCAAGAATCATTTGGATCTGATCTCAGAAAGTTCAAGTCTAGAGAGCACATTCCACTTCTTTCCAAGAAGAATATTTCTCCAAACATTTCACCAAGTTCTCACTTGCTTGTAGTTTGGAGAGACTTATTATGGTGTATTCCATGTTGATTTTGAGTGGAGGTTTTCTTCCCAATTGGTTTTCCTTCGTTCCTCACCTACATGGACTAATAAATTTTTCTAAAGGGTGACAATAGGCCACAGTTGCCTAGGAACTCATCATATTTCACTCACACTAAGTCAGGCTTAAGCGGGGGTGTTAGAATATTAAAAACCCATATAGACTTAGAATATAATTTATTATTCATGTTTTATACTTTCTTAAGTGTTTGAGTAGGTTGTTGGCCCCGTATTTCCTTTTTTAGGCTTACAACTTGTCACCATTATCCACATGAGCGACCTCAGATAGATTCTGGATAGATTATACTGCTTTTATGACTGTCTAGAATGGTAAAAGCACACTTCCTGCTTTTACACAGATTTGTCCTGCTTTTTCTTCTTTTCAGCGGATAAGGATAAAGTTAGGTGATTTTATGGACTTGAAAAGCTGTCTACTTTTTTCCCAACACATCCTCCATATTTTTCTCTCCAAAATCCATCATCTTACTTATTTTTTATCACTCATTAACTACCATATCTGATTTATCTAATTAGTGAGGTCCTTGACTAATTTGGAAAGTGATGTTGCCACTATTGGGGGATTTTTTCCTTTTAGTAAGATTTCTTTTTTGAGATTTTCAAACCTTCCTCCAAGGCACTTGAAATCTCTCTTAAATATGTATTATATATTTTATTATAATTGTTGAATAATATAGAGATTAAATATTTACGTCAATTGAGTTTTGTCTCTTATGGTTCTGCTTCAATATTTCTTCTTATTTTTGCATATCTCTGAATAAATTCTTGTGAGGACTTCTTTGTTTCTAGATATTGGCTTATTAAAATTCCTACACCTATTGCATTGCATTACATCTTGTCTTGTCGTATAGGAAATCTAGGGTACTAGAACAACTCTTGGAATTGTTCTCATATTCATTCAAATGACACGAGTTAGAGTAATGTTCGAATCAAGTGCTAGTTGAAGATGGTGTCAATGCAGTGAATACAACACAATTCATTTGAAAATTCTATTGGGTAGAATATTTTGTTTAAAGTTTCAATCTTTAAACTCTTGGAAGAACTTATGAAAATTTTTTGTTAGTATTATTAGGGTATTTGAGTTGGGGAGGAAATTAAGCTATAAGCCTGCAGTTTTAATATCACATGGTATCAGAGCTAGTGTTCCAGTACATATCGTGAGATATGTATGGTTAACACCCACAATGATTATAAAATAAGTATACGAGAACTAGTGTTAAGTTTGGAAAGAAGCAAATCATAAAACAAAATAATAGGAGGTCATCATGAAGGGGATGAAGAAGAGGTCCCTCAGATCAGATTGGACTGGCTAGAACAAAGCTTAAGCACACTCACATCTATTGACAAGGCCAAGACTAGCAGAGGGAACCAAAGAAGAACAACCAAAGTCAGAGGGAAAAGTGGAGACAAATGTAGGAGAATGTAGCTACAACAAACCACATGTATGTTTTTGTGTCGAGGTTGAAGTGAATATCAAACCTTAGGTAGGTGAAGCGGATTCCATCAAGTTGAATTAATGGCTATAGTAGATAGAAATGTTCTTTAGTGTACATGAGGTCACTAGAAAAAAAAATCAATTGAATTCACTTTTTAAAGCTTAAAGGCCATGCTTTGGCATGGTGGGAGAGTGATGCAACAAGTAGGGCATTGCAGAATGAGACACCAATGACTGATTGAGAAGTGTTCAAAGATATGTTCAAGGAACAATTATATCCAATTGGGTATGAGGAGCAACAACAAATCGTATGACATTACTTTAGGCAAAAGCAAGTTGGGAAATGAGTCCAAGAGTTCACTACCAAGTTCATGAAGATATTTTTTCAACTAGAAATATCTCTGAAGAGTCCATAAATGTTTATTAAATACATAGGTGCATTACTACCATAACTAAACATCACTTAATGTTGTTAATATTAATATACTTTAATATGATTTTAAGTTACTTAATTAAACCATATCAATTTTAATATTAACCGTTAACATTTTAATAAATTATCAATATTAGTTAATCATGAAATTTAATATTAATATTTATTTATTAAGTGAATATTAATATTAATTTTAACTTAATATTAATATTACTTTTAAAGTAATTAATAATATTATTTTATTTTTTATTAATTTTAATAATATTATTATTATTCATAATTAGGCTTATAGGTGTTAGAAATACAGTTCATCATATTAATTAATGCATTAATTAATATTAATATTAAAAATAATAGTAACATTAATATTAGTATTAGTAGTCCATTGGTTGTAGTCTGGGTGGTTGGGAGGAATGTTTGTTACCCTCTCCACCCAGGTTCAATTCTTGTAAGTGACATATTGCTCTTGTTGAGCCCATATTGTAATGATTGTAATTCGTGCCACCTTGATTCTCTAGAATAGCAGATAATCCCCTCTTCATGATTTGGGTTAGCTAAGAACAATGTGATTTTTCAAGATCTTTTTTATCCTCCACATATCTTTGCTGCAAAAAGATTGGTTATTCTTTAGCACTTTCCCTAATCTGATGACAAAAAGAATGCAAGGAAGCCCACCATTGAACCTACTAGTAAGTCCAAACCATGGTGTTATTTCAATGGTGCATCAAAGGGCCGAATGCTTATTGGGGTTGGAGGCCTCCTTGACTTACCTCATACTCATTGGTTCCAAATTTTAAGCTCGTATTAGTAGAGCAACAAACAAGAAGGAAGATTAGAAGGCTTTAAAATTTGTTTTTTGGCTTGCTCTATCAAAAGGTATACAATAGGTCTAGATTTTGGGGGATTCACAATTGGTTATTGATTGGATGATTCCAAGGAAGACACGTAAAAACATTTTCCTCAAGCCTCTTTATGAGGTTATCCTTCGAGTTGTTAGTGCCTTTCAAGATACTTCTTTCAAACATCTACAGAGAGTGCAATGTATGGCAGATTCTCTTTTCAAAAGATGATTACTACTCAATGAAGGAACTTGGAAAGCACGTGAGAAATCTAATATGTTGGCAGATTCTCTTTCCAAAAGAGGATTACTACTCGGAACTTGGAAAGCATGGGAGAAATCCAATGACAATCTCTTGGAAATTGACTGAGCTCCATACCGTGGATAATATGGTTTTTGAGTTTTAATTCCTCTAGGTTTATAATCTATGTGATATATGTTTAGATTGTACTTCTCTATATGCTGTGAACTTTTTTTATTGTTTTATTTTTATTTTTGGAAAGCCACATGTATGCAGTCTGTAAGTGGTTTCGATTTGGGAGCATATGTTTATTTTCTGTCTAGAAGTTTTTCATAAATTCTATATTAAGATGTAAGGTCTCGTGTGTAGATGAACAATGTGGTTCACTTTATGGAATGAAATGGATTGTCAATTTTTTAGTTAAAATAAAAACAATAATACTAACATTAATATTAAGTATTAATACTAATATAAATATTAATATTATTGTTAATATTAATGCTAACTTATTTCTCATCGGATAGAGTAGTTGGTAATAAGTAATTGAGTGGAGAAGTTGTAAATGAAAGATCACAAGTTTAAATCTCCATAAATACTTGGTTATATATATATATATATATGTGTGTGTGTGTGTGTTTGTCCAATGAATCAAAAATCTTTTTTCTATTCATATATATTTATATATTGTTTTGCATGTTGGTTTGTCTTTCTTTCAGCCAACAAGTACTTGGGGTGTACTCTTCAGTGAATCTAAGATCCTTTTGCCATGTTGAAAATCAAAATCTGCCACCTTACCAAGAGTATAAACATTTTGATTTATAACGTTTTTAAATAATAAATCTAAAATCTAAGATCTAAGAAGGGTAAATTTATTTTAACTTTGAATTTATTAATTTAATCAATTAAATATAGTCAAATTTGCAGTGGTTAAAAGCAATATCACAGATAAATCTCAAATTATAAAGTAAAAATTATCCAAGTTTTATTATTAAAAACCAATATTGTAAATTATTTTACTTAAATTTTTTATTGTTTTATTAAAATACTACTTGCTACCAGTTGAACATTAGATTACATTTCTTCTTTATAATGAACTATCTAACCACATAAAGTTATTTTTTTTCAATTTTTTAATTCATCAAAATATTAAATATTAAATTTTCCAAACACAATACTTCACAGTATTATATTATCTAATGAATAATTTATATATATATATATATATATATATTATAATAACATTATAAATTATTTAATTTAAAATTACAATAATATAATCTCCACTCCTGTGTGAAGTATATTTATAAGAGGATCTATATACTACGAATATTTACTCTGTTTCGTATCATATATTATAATAACATTAGCAATAATTTAATTTAAAATCACAACCATATTTATGAGACTTTGACCTCAAATAAAATATTATAGCAACGTTTAAGAACCTATTATTTTATGCGTGAAGATAAAATATGAATCGACGTCGCATAATACATGTGGGGATTCTTGACGTTGAAGGCTCAGCAATGTGAAGTACCATGTGCCATCCAAACATCCTCAATGGAATATGGTTTGTCTCTTTCTGTGGCTCCTCGTCTCATGATCGCACTTCATGGCTGCCTCGACTTCTCAGATCTGGTAATGGGGATATCTAATGATTCGTCTTTGGCTTCAGGAGTATGGGGATGAACACTGGAGGCGAATTACTGGCTTTTGGTTGGTTATTTTTTTCTGGTCAAAGGCTAATATCATTTTAGAGCAGATTGCTGGAGACTTATTATCCATTGTGAATTAGGCAATAGAGGCTTTTTTATTAATATTCTGGCTTTATCCTCGTAGTTGATCCGATACAAATTAAATTAGATCCTTTTCCGTCATTTTCCACAAACTTCTATTATTCATATATTTGGGGAGCATAACTCGGTGACTGATTCTCTCTGTGGGCTTGGGCTTGTTGCAGCTATAAGCCTGATTTTGTATGAAATTTTGGATGGCTCCCCATCCCTCCTCGTGGCTGCTGGCGCATATTTTGAAGCTTAGGTTGCTGTTGTTTTTTTTTGCTGCTGTTAGGTTTTTTTGTGACTATGTCACTGTAGGCTTTTTTGTGACTATGTCACTGTAGGCTGTGTTTTTTTTTTTTTACATTGTCCTTGTTTCTTGGATTGTCTTATGGGGATTGGAATATCCCGTCACTCTCTCGGTTGGCAGGCCTGATCTTTCTTGGTTTCTTTGGTCTGGCAGTGGTGCTGCTTGGATTTTATTGGTTGTATGAACTGTTTGGAACATTGATCCATGGATTTAGTATTTGATATTTTTAATAAAAGTATGTGTTTTTCATGTGAAAAAAATACCAAAAACTTTTTGAACGTAAAAAGCAAAGAATCTTTTCGGTACTGCTGCACTCTCTCAAAGTCGGTATTTAAACTGAAAGAATACCAAAGATCAAATTTTAGGATACATCGTACCTGATCTGCTGGACGTCATGTAAGTATACACACTGTATATACGCTTCTAGGTATTCATGAGATTGATTGTTATATATTTTCTGAAGCACGCCCGGAGCTGTCACGATATATTTCATCTTTAAATCTCACTCTGGATCACCCCACCATCATCATTTTTTTTGCAGGGCGCGCGTGCAGTGACCTCACTTAGTCGATCCAGTGCTATAACCCGGTTCTTCCCTGCTGCACCAGGCGTGCGTGCCCAACACAATTATTTTCCCTGTGTCTCAGGTTCGATTCAACGCGAGAAATCGATCGACATCATGGCTGAGATGTCTGCGGATCGAATCTCCACGGCGAAGAGGAAGGCCTCAGAGGCCTATCTCGATTCTGAAGACGTTGGATTTTTTCTGCATAAACTGAAGCCCATCGTCACGGCTCGGCCTCGCCGGCCTGCTTGTAATCAAACGTCACGGCTCGGCCTCGCCGGCCTGCTTGTAATCAAACGTCACGGCTCGGCCTCGCCGGCCTGCTTGTAATCAAAGGCTCATGGAAATCAAGTCCGACAAGCCGGCCGACGCCGAAGGAACCATCGATTTGGTTTTGCCGACTGAGCAGGTCGATGTCGGGGTTGTCGGATTAGTTTTGTCGACCAAGAATGTCGATGTTGGTGCTGATTCAAATAATTTAACCGACGACGATGAAGGATGCGAGACGCCCAAGTCTGAAAAGCACAGAATACCAAAGATCTTAACATCAAATTTTATACCAAAGATCAAATTTTATTTTAAACTGAAAGAAAATTTGAGGATATCAAGGCAATAATATTATTTTAATTTATATGGAAAGTAAATTCGTAAATCAAATTTAATTTTAAACTGAAAGTAATAATATTTGAAAAGAATAAGACGGTTCGTTTCTTCTCCCTGTTCAACTCCGATGATTTTGAATCGACATATAAAGCTGCATTCTTGCATTCCAGAACCACTGGACAACACGATGAATCCTCCACCGAATCCACCAACAAGTCATGTTACTAAGTGTCCAAAATTTGATACACCCATTCAGAAACAAAATGATGAGATAACAACCCCACCAATGCAACATGAAATTTCCAGCGATTCGATTCCAGGGTCTCCAGGACAACAAAAATCTTGCAAGAAGGATGGGCAATTGAAAATCCCACAAGCTATAGCCTCTTACAATACTCCCCCCGAAGCAGTTGAGCAGCGTAGTGGCCAGGGGAGGATAAAGAACGTCTCGAATAATTATCTAAGGGTATTGTGGTCAGTCCTCCTAGGTTACCATGATGAATCCAGTGAAACGGATCATGAGGAAGAAGAACCACAAGTTTATAGATGCAACAAAACCAAGTTCACTGCTTCAAGATCATTAATTGAGAAACCTACGGACCGGTTTGGTTTTTCACAAGAAGACCAACATCATGAAATTCAGCCTGTGAGTAGTAGCACCCCTCATGACTCTATATCCCCACATCAGGCCAAGCTGACTCAGATCTCCCTCAAACTGGACTCATCATCTCTATCTTACAATACTCCCTCCTCCTGTGCTAGCTGTACTGGCGATCCAGATTCTCAGCTTCATGATACGAATGGAGTAACAAGCTGTTTTATAAATATCCTACCTGTTTCTTCCCCTGCACGCTCATCGCCCGTCAACATTTTGACTGAACAAGCAAAAACCCATGAGCAGCTTGATACAGGATTCATAACCCCCAGCCCCTGACAGACCTCAAAACCCTAATAACAATTCAGCACAGGACATTCTACTGAAAACCAAGTGCAGTGCAAATGTTAAGCCACGAAGTTCTCTTCGAAAGTCTTTTGATCCTTCAAGGCCAAAGAAACGAATCAGATTTCAAGCACCTATTATAGATGATTCTGCCCCTCCAGGCAAGTTCCCTAAAGAAGTATATCATGAACAATGCAAGAAGAGGGCCAAGATTGCCGAACCAGAATTGAAACCAAAGAAATGCAGGCCTCTCTCTGAAAGACTGGCGAAGCTGGAATTGGCCCCAGAGATGAAGCCGGATCCTGCATATACTCCCATCACTCGAGTTATTGCAGCTGATTCCGTTTGGGTAAATGTCACGCAGAACAGGAGACATCCCCCCGAGTTGGAACTAGATGTACGGGCCATAAAGAAGATTAAAAAACAATTGAAAAAACCATTTAAGTAAAAAAACCGGACCAATAACAAATACATGATTCGGTCCAGAAAGAACCATGACCTGTAGGTAGGAATCGGTGCATTAACAAATAACGGGAGTTCCAATTTCGCATCTCCCATTGCCGAGAATTTTCATGTAATTTCCCTTTGGATTTGAATAAAGCATATCGATACATGCAGCTTAATAAAAAAATCTGGTTATTTATATTTGCTTCAAAGTATATGTCCTAATTATCTTTTTGTTTATGCATTTTTTGAGTTCACAGTAAAAGTATTGCAGTGCCCATTGGTAATGTTACAAAGATCTTTTTGCTGGGTTGAGGTCTTTCATGGTAATGGGTTATCTTTCTGTGACATGATGAATTAAGCATGCTGCAATACTCATGAGTTTTACTTTGAGGTTTGAGGGAGCATGGCATGAAAAGATAAGAGCTTACAATTAAGATTTTCAACGCAGTTTTTAAATTGGAAACAGAGCTGCAACTGTATAAAATGGCATATTACATATAAGGAGACTGGAATCAATGCCATATTCCATCAGAAGATGACTGAACATATGTGTAGAGTGTAGAGGACTGAAGTATGTTCATATGTTCAGTTAGACTACTGTTTAACTCATGGAAACTGAAGGACACTTCACTTCTATTATGCTGTTTAATAAAGGGAGCGGGAAATTCATAGGGCTGCCGCGATTTTGTTAAGACATATGATTGTATGTAAGTGCTGGACATTTCAAGTTTTTAACAGTTTAATGAAATTCTAGTTTACTACATTCGATGAAGAAAGTGATTATTGCGTATTGTTACTTAGTAGTTAATTAGTTTCTGGTAGTGCCCACCCACGGAGGTAGCAGGAACCCTGTTTGATTAGGTTAGGCATGTGTTTCCTATTGTTTACATTGTTGCTGTGTTTCCTATTGTTTACATTATTGCTATAGAAATGGTGAATTACTGTGTGTTTTTTACATTTGGCAGTTTTTTATATTTTCTATGGTACACTGAACTAGTAACTGTGCAATATTTTTTTTTTTTAAATGAAAAATATCAGGAAAAAAAATTGAAATAAAAAACTGATACATAATTTCCAGCACACTAACCTTTGTGGGAGCTGTCATGGACCAATTTTCCTTAGCAAATTCTGCAAAGACATTCGATTAAACTTTAATCCCGCCGTTGAGCCACATATTCCCTCCCCGGGACAAATAGTGAACTTAAATCCTTCCAGCAGACCTGTTGAAAGTAACATTTTGGCGCTTGTTGGTACCTCTACGAATCTTTTCTCTTTAACTGGTGTTCTAGCAGCAGAGAAAGCCTGCTTGAAAGTACTTTTTGTTGACACATTCCTATTAAATTTTATCTGTTTATTGTTCCCTCATTCCAAACTGAAACATTAGTATCAGGTGTACATGTGCCCCCGTCATTTTCTTTGCACTCAGTAAAACATTGATTCCCTACTTCGATGGGATCATTCTTCTCATAGAATTGATCAAGTTTGCCATGTTCAGTCATCTTCTGATGGAATATTATTTTTTTACATTTATATGTGTGTTCATATATTATTTGATGGAATATTACTTTTTTACATTTATATGTGTTCATATATTATTTAAATTGTTTATATCAACATAGTTAACATGAAGACCTTGGTTTAGTTTGGAGGATAGCTATAACTCTACAACTCTACAAGTAACTCTTATAACTCAAATAGATTTATAAATGGTGGCTTATCAATCACTATACTTTTTAACTTTTTATTTATAATCTTATTTATGACTACTCCATGAATCTTTTCAATTCTGTTTTCATTTAACAACTAATCTTTTTTAATCTTTTTTTGTAATTGTAGTAATTGTCACGTGCTTATTGCTTTTTGTAATTGTAGTAATTGTCACATGCTTATTGCTTCCCATCGTTGCTTTCAGGTTGTGCCTATTTCTTTAGGCCCTTAGTGTGGCCTTCCATCTTCCTCTAGCATATGCATGAACTTATACTTCTTCATACAATTTGTATTTATTTTTTTTGCTTTCAGGTTGTGCCTATTTCTTTACCTACTTAGTGTGGCCTTCCATTTTCCTCTAGCATATGCATGAACTCATACTTCTTCATATAATTTGTATTTTTTTTTTCTTTATATGTGTATTGTGCTTTTTCTTCATTTCCTATCACACACTTTCTTCTATTTTGGATGTATTTATGTCTTCATGCATGTTTATTGATATTCTTCAAGCATGTTTATCAATGTTCTTTCTTTCATAGTTAAGTTTTGAAGTTTATGATTTTAAATTATGTGTTTACATCATTTTAGGTTATGATGGATTTGTGATCAAAATAGTTTTATTCATTAAACTTCTTAATAATAAACTTAACATTAATTTAGGTTTTAAATAGACTAAATTTTATACAAACGATTAAAAAAATTATAATAATTATAATATTTAATTTCTAAATATTTGTTTGTATTTTAGTTGTTGAAATGAAACATTAACAACTTAATAATCTAAATTCACACCTCTTTATACATCTATCATAAACCATAGTACTCAATAAAAATAACATTATTCTTGTTAATGTACATAAACCACAATACACTTAATAAAAATAACATTACTTAGTAAAAATAACATTATCTTTGTTAATGTACATAAACCAAAGTACACTTAGTAAAAATAACATTATCCTTATTGATATACTCTTTAGTGTCAATTTTCCAATACCATTAACTACCATTAACTATCCATTACAACGATGTTTTACATGAACACATGAATTCAGTTTGAGCATTAAAAAAAACCATAATTTAAACAATATTTATTCTTATGATACATTTTAATATACTCTTGTGATGGTATTAGACACCCCTAACAAATTTTTCATGAAAAATGAAAAGGAAAAAGAAGGCCACGAGATGAAAATCGATCCCACTTATATGCCCAATGTTAGAGACGTGACGGTTTATGCTGGTTTGGAACATGTTAATAAGTGCATGAAACTACATTGAAAGAGGGTCCATTGAGATATACAAGTTCATAAAGAAAGTGAAAAGCAAAATTAAAATATTAATAATAGTGGTTGTTCTATATCAAGATTTTGTAGAACTTCTATTAGTTCATAAAAAAAGTGAAAAACAAAATTAAAATATTAATAATAATGGTTGGTCTATAAAGATTTTGTAGAGCTTTTATTAGGTTAATCAATTTATAAGTAAGCTTAGTTTGTTAGTCTTTGGGGTGGGTTAACTGAGGTCACTTTGGTTTGTTAGTCTTTAAGGTTGATTCAAGATATCTTGGTTTGTTAGTCTTAAGGGTTAGTTCAAGCAAATTCAGTTTGTTAAACTGAGGGTTAGTTACTTGAAATCTCTCCCCCAAACTTAGGGAAGCCATAGATTAGACTCTTTTAATCCTCTCTCATTAAGCTTCATAAACAAGGCTAAAGTTTTATTCTTTTTACCATCATGGAAAAGTATTTAGAGGGTTTTTAGCCAAGTTGTTCCTTGAAAAAAATAAGCTTCGTTTGTTATTGTCCAAACCAAATAGTTTTATGTAACCACTTTCTCATTACTTATTATGATTTTGAATAATGTAAATTAATATTCATTAATGATTATTCTATATTAAGTTTCCAATGAGTTTTATTACTTCAATCCATTCATAAATAAGCTTGGCTTTTTTGTTACCCAGGTTTGTTTACTAAACAATTGTATGCAACTCTTTCTTCATTGCTTATTATAACTTTTGACAAAAAAATTGTATGCAACCCTTTCTTCATTGCTTATTATAAATTTTGACATTACCATGGATAAAAGAATGAAGATTGAACGTTAATATTTCCTTTGATTAATTTCATGTTAACATGGGTAAAATAATGAATAGATTGGCTTCTTGGTAAACCTTAAGTACCAAATAGACTTGACATAATTGGCTTCTTGGTAAATCTTAAGTACTAAATAGACTTGGCATATTGGAAGTTTTGTAAGGATATAGAATAACCAGGTTACATAAGTTTTTGGGATGGGCAAGTTGGTGTAGTACTTAAGGTTTACCTTGTATTCCCTATATATAAGACATTTTATCATTTTGGGATAAATACCTTATGCTTCCTTCATATGTAATATTTAAGTACATTCTTTTGTAATTCAAGTTGGTATTTGAAGACAAAACATTGTTTTAATATGTTAAAGAAAAATAAATTAATTTAATTAAAAAAAATAGTTGTTATTTTACTAATTCAAATATTTATTAGACATCAAATTCTTAAGATTTTTTTATTAGATTAAATATTTACACCATCAAATTGTTAAGATTGATTTATTAGTTCAAATAATTACTCCATAAAAACATCATATTAACAATAAAGGCATTGTCATATATTTACTCCATAAAAACATCATATTAACAATGAAAGCATTGTCACTAATGTTCATGTAACAAAGATCCTATGGTTGACCCCTTCCACCTTCCACTATCATTCAACTTCAATATTATTAAAGCTTTGTACTATTTGCATATCGATTAAATTGTGTATATGGATGCATTGTCATGTTGATGACCTAATGTTCAGGTAACAAAGGTCCTATGGTTGACCCTTCCACTATCATTCAACTTCAATACTATTAAAGTTTTGTACTATTTGCATATCGGTTAAATTGTTTATATGGATTAAAACTTGACTTATCTTAGCTGGTTGCTGGAATTAAGAGGAGACAAAAGAGTGAGTGAACAATAATGGAAATAAACCACTTTATTCTCTATATAATAACTATTAAAGCATTAAACCCATGAATTATAATATCTTGAACAACATATGGTGAAGAAGAGAAGACGTTCTTCTATTATCCAAGGAAACGCCAATATAACATAAAATATATCTATGGGGACCTTAATCTTATTCATGAGAGGGTCCTTGAATCGTACAATGGTCTATCTATATCATGAAGATGAACAAGCAACGATTCCCTTATATGCGTTGACACTTTGGAGGGAGAAAAGGGATGACATCAAGGAAAAGAAATACAAGCATAAGTAAGTTGTGATGCTTATCTTGAATGTGATAGTTAAATTACATTATAACTTTTTTAATTATTTTGGTATATTAACTATTAAAATAAAGAGAACTATATTTGTGAATTTATGGACTTATTTATATGATTTGAATTTGGTTCCAATTATTGGCAAAGTTTTTAATTTTGAGTAAGTAAGGTTGGTAATTGTGAATTTATGGACTTACCTATATGATTTGAATTTGGTTCAAATTATTGGCAAAGGTTTTAGCTTTGACTAAGTAAGGTTGGTAATTGTCCATCCTCATGGTTATGGTGGAAAACATAGTGGAGATGTGAATTGCCCCATATCACCATTAACATGTTACCCCATTAGTAATGTTAATGTTAAAAATAAATATTTTATTGAACATTCATTATTTAATGTAAGTCATGTGAATATAAAATATATGATAGATAAATGAGAAAAATAAAAATAAAAGTAAAGTAA